>CALNHX010004559.1:0-125060 GCA_940337035.1 Agriotes lineatus
AAAAACAGTATGCTTACGCTACACTAGCTGCACGTAAAGGAAAGTTTATTAGTTAGGAACAGTAAGCAGCGGCAAAATCGATAAATCATACCTTCGTAGATGCAATAAAATGCACGATTGAACAATTTGCAAAGAGAACAATTAGTATGTAATGGTACCGTTTATTGTGCCTCTGCTGTTACGTTACTTTGTATATTAATCGGCCCTTTGTTTGCTAGCTAACTCAGTCATTAATACCTAAGATCCGTTTCTTACCTTAGCGTGGCTATGGATGAATCAGCGCCAGCTTGCTCTGAGCTTGCTCTCGTTTACATCTATAATCCTGTAAATATGCACCCGCTAGAAGGTTTTCTTATTTATCAAAACACTCCAGTACTGTCTTTCTGTACAAGTACCAGAACAAAGTAAGAAAGCTCTTCAGAAATTAAAACAAATTCTAATAACCCTAGTGATTGGGATTATTATAAAACTTTACGTAATTTTACCACCAATGCTACCAGGCCGGAGAAACGCGCTTATTTCCAATCGATCTTAAACAATAATAAAAATAATAATATATGGTCGGCTCTTAAAAAATGGACCTTGGTGTCCAAGAAATTGTATTCTTCAGGCTACACTTTGTGACGCTAACGCTATTAATAAATTTTTGTTGGCGAAATTGCTACAAATTCAATCCCATCTGAATCAAATTTAAAAATATTTTATCAAAATTATTAAAAATAATATATTACTCGTTTCTTTAGCTACTTCCAGTTACATAAAATGATGTGCTAGATTCTTATGCACAATTAGTTCAATTCTGTTGAGGCAGATAACATTGGTATTAATATGATAAAAATGTGCTGCCCTTATATAAAAAGATACTTATTTCATATTATCAATTGTTGCTTAGAAATTAATTACTTCGCTAATAGTTGGACAATAGCACACTTCATTCCTCTTCCCAAAACCAACTCTCCTTCAGCTTTAAGAATTTACGCCCCAACAGCATTCTCCCTGCAATATCTAAATTATTAGAAAAAATTATAGAAAAGCAATTCGTAATCATCTCCATTATTTTAACATTCTGCCTATTGTGCAGTCAGGCTTCCAGAAAGGGTACAGCTGTGTATCTGCTCTTGCTTGTATCACGGACGACATATTTAAGGCTTTGAAAATAACTTGGCTACTATCGTGATTCTTTTAGATTACTCGAAAGCATGCGATATGATCGACCATGAACTATTATTATCGAAACTGCATTATTTTGGTTTTGGTACTAATGCAATTGAGCCTTATAAAAAGTTTTTTCAACTCGGTGAGCCCAACTAGTTAAGTTAAGTAACTTAATTTCAAACGTTAAAGGTCTATGGTCGGGTGTCCCGCAAGGTTCTGTATTAGGTTCTTTATTATCTATTATTCACACTGCAGATTTTATTGATAATGTAAAAATTGTAACTGTTACTTTTATGCCCATGATACGCAGATCTATTTACCATTGAATCTCAACAACATCAATAAAGCTAACAATTAAATCAATACCTCTGAAATCTACTATTATGCTCTTTTGCAAACCCAAAGACAGAGATAAATTAATACCGTTAGTCAATATTAACATTGCTGGGACAGCTGTACTGTACAAAACTCCGGTCGTAATTTAGATTTAATTATAGACTCTAATTTAAGATTTGATCTTCATATTAACAATTGCATACAAAAAAGGTTCAGCAACTTAAAATCTTGTACGTTAACAGAAATTTGTTTACTCCAGATGCGAAGAAGACGTTATGCAATGCTTTTGTTTTGTCCCATTTTAATTTTACTGATTTAGTTTACGTACCTTGTTTGGATAGTTCTGATGCCAGGAGAGTTCAAGGAATTCAAAACTCTTGTTTAAGGTTAATCTATGAAACTAGAAATATGATAATATTTCTCACAAACTGCGAGACTTTAAATGGTTAAATATGGGTAATCGTCGCTTTCTCCACTCGGCCTGTTTTGTTCATAAATTATTAATCAACAAAACGCCAAGTTATCAGTTCTGACAAACTCACATTTAGAACTGATACTCATAATATCAACATCCGAAATAAAGGGCTATTTTTCGAAAGTTGTTTTTCATATAGTGCTGCTAAAATTTATAATTCCTTGCCATCTTGTAGCAGAGTTCTTTCTATTGCTTCCTTTAAACGATACGTGTCATTTTATCTTTTTCAACGTCAGGACAGAGCTTGAATGAGAATAAAAGATCAATTTTGTCTCATATGTTTAATTAATCTAATATAAGTGCATAATATCGTCAGGTATGTCGCGGATTCAACTTTAGACAAACATATTAAATTTAGTTAGTAATTTTTAATTTAAACTTGTGTCATATAAAAAATAGGGTGTATTTTTCTTCGGTTGAGTGTAGGAGCAGATGTAATTTATTGCATCTGAACTCCTCCGTTGCCACATTATTTTTTTGCTTCTTATATCTGAATGTATTATTTATTCTGTTGGCAATAAAGTACTTTATTATTATTATTATTATTTATATTAAGTACAAGCCAAATTTCTTAGATAAACGCTATGTACTTTATATGAAGTTACACAGATATATACAGAGACGAAATGCAAGACGATCATACACACATGCTATACGATGTCAATAATAGAAGATTTAGTTTTAAATCGCTACGGGCTAAATGCTAATTTCTAAATGCTTTGACATTTATAAAAAAAACATAGAATACAACATCAACGGGTGACGCTAATCAAAAAGCTTGCGAAAATTGGTTTCACTCGCGCCGTCGTTTTCCTTTAATACACAAGGTAATAAACGGGTCTTGTGTATCAACTACTGAGTTAGCTAGCAAGCAAAGGACGATTAACATACAAAGTAACGTAAGATAGGGAGCACGATAAACATCCATTACATACAAATTTTTCTTTGAAAGTTGCGTTCACGAAGGTATGAAATATCGGTTTTGCGGTCTGCTTACTGTTCCTACTAATAAAATGTCCTGCATTTAATGCAGGACAGTATTGCAAAAGAAAAAATCGATATTTAAAAAAAGATGGTGATTTCTCGGTATAAATTGCCCATATGGTTAGTGCACCTAATTAGTTATGTAAATATTTATTTTTCATAAACAACAGTGCGTTAGTAGTTTTGTAATTAGCGCCTATCACGTTTTCCGCATTGACATGCCAACTCAAACATGTTAAACAATCTGACACACTAAAAAACGAGAAAATTGATAAATACCGTATGTACAACTACAGTAAATACCTCGAAAACCTGGAACCCAACAGTCCAGAACTTGTGGAAAGCAACCAAATCTTAAACACTACAAACTGACACAATTCCTACCATAATAAGCGACCACACTTCCTATGTATCTGACGAAGACAAATGTAATCTCTTTGCAGGACACCTTCAAACAGGGTTTACCCCGAAAATATATGATAAAAATTAATCAACAGCTCATATAATTAATGCTCAAATTGAAACTCATGCACCAATCGCTGACGATTTTGCCAATCCAACAACTCCAACGGAAATAGAAGGCTACATTAAAGCATTGCCGATTAAAAAAGTATCGGGTCACGACCTCATTCCAAACGTAGCTTTGAAACAACTAACAAAAAAGGCCTAGCCTACTTGGCCATATTATTCAACTCGTGCATGAAGATAGGATAATTTCCCAAAATGAATGGAAACTCGCCCATATACTTATGTTTAGTAAACCCGAGAAAAATAAATACGACTGCAATAGCTACCGACCTATCAGCCTTTTACCTACCCTGTCAAAGCTACTTGAACGAGTAATAAGTAATCGCCTAGAACGTATCAATGTACGAACTTCAAATAATTTCTTCATCTCAATACGAGAACAGTGGCTGATCTTCCTAGACATTACCCAGGCGTTTGACAGGGTATGGATCTTTTTCTCTTCCTAGAAAGTCGAACATTCGCCGTCCGCATCAACGCCACCACTAGTCTAGCATAAAGGACATACACGCTGGAGTTCCTCAAGGCAGTGTCCTGAGGGCCCACACTCTCCAACCTATTTATTCACGATATCCCCACACCCAATATGAGCGAAATTTGACTATTTGCCGATGACACTGCTCAATCATCACTCAGCATAGCAACCGTCTTACAGCTTTCAACTCAACTCCAATCGGTCATCGATATCATCAGTCAATGGCTCACTAAATGGTGCATCTCGCTAAACCCCAACAAATGTGTTGCCAACATTATTAAGCTTAAACAGATAACGAATCACCCAAAAAAGTACAGATATCAGGGGCTGATATGCCATGGGACCACAAGAACTGGAGCAGTTAAATACCTAGGAGTGCATATGGACACCAGATTAACTTGGAGTTAGACTCTGTAAAATGTAAGAAGTACATGATGACTCAGCCAAATCTAACCAGAAAGCTCCAGTCAGCTGATGGGCAGTGGCGTAGGGTTTTCGTTGTAAAGTTGGGGTACTTGTATATTACAAATTATAGAACTTTTGAGTATTAAATTATTGTATTTAGCATATTCTGGAGATTTTGTAAAGTTGTAAAGACAATGTATTACCTTTAGCAAGGAAAGACAAGAAATCAAGTTGCGAAACAAGAATTACACCTCCAGAACAGCTAACTGCAAATGCTAGGTTATAGAGTGCGCGTTCCGCGTGCTGCGCCACTGAGTTCCAACCTCCCCTTATATTTTAATGTGAACTCGTCTAGACGAGAACTCGTTTCTGCGCATTATGTACTTCTTACATTTTACAGAGTCTACCACATAAATGGTAAATTAAACCAAGCTTACGCAAGGTTAAACCACCTGTTCCCTCTAATTAATAGAAACTCTACCTTACGTATAGAATGTGCTATCTTGTTGTACAAAACACTTATTAGGCCAATATTAACATACGCGTGCCCTGTATGGATTACGACTTCGCAAACGAACATTAAAAAGCTGCAAGTATATCAGAACAAAGTGCTCCGCCTTGCCATCAATTCCGCATGGTTTGTAAGGAACGAACAAATCCACCAAGAAGTCGGAATAGATACCATCGAACAGTTCATTAGAAGACTGACAATTTTTTTATCATGAACACCAAAAATAGCAGCAACGAAATCGCATGACAGTTATGCCGAAAAAATATCCAC
Organism: Agriotes lineatus; assembly: GCA_940337035.1. Classification (NCBI taxonomy): domain Eukaryota; kingdom Metazoa; phylum Arthropoda; class Insecta; order Coleoptera; family Elateridae; genus Agriotes; species Agriotes lineatus. Next base: position 5,137 of record CALNHX010004559.1, read on the forward strand.
ACAAGACTCAAACGCCAGTTACCGCAAGATTTGGTAAACATAGACTAAAATTCCCATAGTGATTAAGCCAGAGGAAATATTATTCCTCCATGTTAATATATAGTCGTTTATATATATTATAAATATTACCAATACCATGCATAACATTGTAATATGTTGATCTGGTACACTATCAATAAAAAAAATAGTTTTGTAACACTTGCATTTTATTAACATGCATTTTAAGGCTGCTCCCCAAACTGTGAGTCTATATGTAATAATATTAGACCCCAGTGCACGTGGGTTGACAAGATGTAGTCGTACGTATTTTACCGCTTTGTTGGTGAGTTGTATTGATTCCTATTCGTAGTGGGTTGTTTTGATGGCGAAGAGTACACATTTATGTTTCAAACCTTTGAATATTGAGTGAAATATGTCATTCATTGCACGAACAAATTTGTAATGTGGTTCATTGCCTGCCGAAGTTGAATATCACTATGCTGGAGGTGGGTATTAGGTGATTCAATCACATCGCTGGTATAAATATTGAATAACATGGGTCCTAGAATGGAACCTTGTGATAATTCGTCGTTGGTTGTTCTTGTACTCAATAGTTGGTATTCTTACATTCTTCTAGCCATACCTTGTTGAAAGTCTGGGAACAATTAAAGAAGGTGGCTAGGTTTTGTTTTTTTTTTCAAATTCTTTTTCAGCTTGTTCGGCGAGTAATAGGAGTTGTTGTGAATGTTTGGCTTTAAAACCAAATTGAAACATTACGTGCGGTAAGAACATCACTGGACGTTTTTCAGATCATTTTCTAAACATTTATTTATTTAGCGTATGGCTTGTACATATACATTACAATAAAAATAATAAAACGTGAGTGTATAAAAAAAATTATCTACAATTCAATGTCAAGATGTCTCAGCCAATCCACTGCAGCAGGCGTCACATCTACGAAATCTTCTGGGGTGCTCTGGAAGGCTCTATGTGAGCATTGAAACGTGATGTGATTTACGGTTTGGTTCAGTTTCCCGCAATCGCAGGCAGCGATTTTCTAAAAACACTTTGGGTAGCATGCACAACAGGTTAATCAATCTGTACTTCGACGTTTTTGTGGGCTTTTCCCTGTATTATTGAATAGCATAAAGTTAGTTAATTTTCAATTATTCAATCATATTTTCTAACTTAAACGGCTAGGTGAATTATAATTAATATGTGAAGTTGCTCTATTATTCTGCTACCGACATGCAAGTATGTCCACAGATAACTGTTCTTAACTAAACCATAGTACCTTGATGATATGCCGTATACTATAATAAGCTCCTGCTTAAATATTTTCTTCAAGGATTGCTACCATCTGTGCAACAACAATTAGTAAAGAAAAATTCCCACGACTTTATAATCACAGAATGGATTGGTGCTGCTACAGAAAAATTGACGACGAACTAACTCTTAATGTGCCATTAAAATCAAAATCTGATTTCGATGAAGCAGTTGAAACTTTGACGGACCTTATCCACGTGGCTGTTTGCAAAGCAACCCCAGAAATTTTTGACAAAAGCTGAAAGTCGTGCCAGTCCGATTGCGGTTAAAGAAAGAATAGTTCCTTAGCGAAGGTTAAGGAGCATCTGAGAAAACAGCCGACTACCAGATGATAAACGTAGACTTAGTCAATCATATAGGGAGCTAAAAGAATCAATCCGTGCACTAAAAAACGAATCTGCTCTAAATTTATTAAAAAGTCTAACTGCTACTATAGACACTGATTATTCATGGTTAAAAGCAACCAGAAGGCAACCAGTCTAAGCAACACATGACTCCGATCCGTCAAGATGAATAATCATGGACTCGTAGTGATCAGAAGAAAACTGAGACGTTTGCAAAATACTTGCAAACCGTCTTTCAACCATTATTAGCAGACAAGCAACAAGATGATGGTAAACTGCATGATTACCTTGACGCCCCTTATCAACTCCCTCTCGCCAATAGGATCATTCTTCAGCGGACATATCGAAGAATTTATAAAAACAACGAACAGCAAAAGGTCTCCAGGTTATGATCTCATAACAGGTCGGATTATAAAAGAACTTCCATATAAAGGACTGAGGATTATGACTTTCATATTCAATGTAATATCAGGAACAGAAATCTATCCGGGTCAGTAAAAGGTTGCAACAATAATTGTTACAAATTCCTGAGAAACCACCAAATGGCTCCGCTTCTTACAGATCCATTCGTCTGTTGTTAAAGTCACAGACCAACTGATACCTGAGTGATTTGAGTTCAGAAACGACCACAACCATTGAACAGATGCATCGGGTAGTGGAGGCTATCAACCCAAACTTTCGAAGTAGAAAAGAAGCTATTGTTCCCCTGCGTCCGTAACGTTATCCAGTTCTTCGACAAGATCTGATGTTATCTAGTCCTTCGACAAACCTGGAACGAAGGATTACCTTTCAAAGTAAAGTAGCATATACGAAACTCGTTCTACATCATTCTTAAATAATACCTGGAAGAAAGGTATTATCAAGTTAGGTACAAAAATGTAATAACGGAACTACATCCCATCAAGTTTGGCGTTCCTCAACAAAGCGTTATGGGTCCCATCTTCTATCTACAGTTCACAGGCTATCTGCCAACTCATAGCAGTGTAACAACTGCAAAATTTGCAAACGACACTGGAATCCTGGAATGTAACCACGATCCAACAACAGCTAGAGCGTAACTTAAACCAAATAGACAAATGGTAAAAAGTTGCAAATACAAATAAACCAAAACAAGCCAGCACCCACAGGATTCGCCAAAAACAAATAAATCGTTCCACGTGTGTCAATAAATGACCATGTATACCTAGGTATACATTTATACAAAGTACTGAGATCAAGACTCCACTTATGGAATAAGAGAAGACAACTTGGTATAAAATTGAGAAAATACTACTGGCTTTCGTGACCCAGATCCCACATCTCCCTATGCAGCAAATTTGTGTGTTCATAATAGCGCTGAAACCCATTTGATGTTATGATATTCAACGATGGGGCTCTACAGCAACTTCAAACATAGAAGTACTTATAAGATTTCAGTCTAAAACCCTCCGTGTAACAGCCGATATGTGCCCATCCCAATAGTGAAAAAAAAATAGTGAAGTTTAATGCTAAGTATCTGCTGAAATTAGAACATCATCTCAATTCTCTTACTCTATAACAACTTGGCAATAAAGAACAAGTGTGGAGGTTGAAACGGTATAACCCACTAGATTTATCATATCTATTCTGAAAAAGTGTAAAATGGACTGTGCATATAGAAGTTAAGCTTACTAATTAGACAGCCGCCAATGGGTGACTACTAGCACATTTAATTCATGTTAATTGTTTTGAATATCAACGGATTTGCAGCTTATTTGTATTTGCTTTTGTATCAGATTGCAGAAAGAAGAGTTGAAACAATTTTTTTTCGCTATTTGTGTTACTTTATGCGGTCAAATTCTAATATTGGTAGTCTTTTCTTCGCGCTTCCTACGTAAGCCTATACTGTAGTTTGGTTCCCATTAATATACATTAGCAACTTTTGAAGATAAGGTTGATATTTTGCTTGCTTTCCGTTTACTTTGACATTATCTCCTTTTATTGATTTTAGTTCTTTTAGTTCGTTCTGACTTTCTGTGTTTCAATCTTGAATTCTTCCTCTTAGTCGCCATAACGGCTTTACTTGTGTGTAATTAGCTTTTTTTATTAAAATAGTCGTACTAGTGTCGTCAGGTGTGAGACATTAAGACAGTATAAGCCCCACGATGTTTAATATAATCATGGATAAGATAATTGAAAGTGTAAAAACAGCCAATGTTGGGTACAGAATTGGTAATAGCATCACCACAATAATCTGTGGTGATGCCGTGAAAATGAGTGTTACGGTATTAAAACAACTTTACGACACCCACCCAAGGTGAGCATCGCACCACGGAATTAGCCCTGGAAAACTGGCACACTTGCCCTTAGATTTGCTAAAAACAGACTAAAGGCCACGGCTGGAACGCTCAGGGAGTCGGGCGTGAATCACACGATACGTTCTGGGCAAGCGTGTTGAGGCATATATATAGGGTACGTCAAAATTATAAGGGCGCCACCAAACCTGACTTTAAATGGGCTCGGGTAACCGGGCTTGGGCGGTTAGACGAGGCAACAAGTACGCTAGTTACTACTTGATACGGGTACTCGAGAAGTATCGAACTCGGATGACAAAATCGATAATTTGAGGTTTGAATCGTTAGTTCGGGTTTGTGCTGCCACTGAGGGGGCGGCCGCTCCACTTACCTGCACACTCCACTACTCAGAGGTCGTCGTACATCTAATCGTGACACTAGCTGTTTATTCTGAAAAAGTAAAGCATGCAGGGGTTGTACACAGTAATAAGCCCCCCGCTTGCACAATTGTCTATTGAATGACGTTATACAGGATCAGGCAACGAATGGGTCACCGTACTAAACCTAGGGCTTAACGTAGACCTAAGCTGGAGGTAATCGCACTATAACTAAAGCGTACAAATGTTACACACAAAAACAGTATCCAAATAGAATATTAAGAAAGCGTTCAAAACGCCTAAAATTAGCAACGCAGCGAAAGTCAATGTCTGCACAGTTACAAACTAAGGATGTACTACTGAATGAATGCGACCAAAGTCGATCGCTTACACGGCACATTCGCGTAAAAGGGGTCACTAAGTTACATAATCTTTTTAAATGGTACCTGGTATTTATTCTGGACTTCTCCTGAGCAGTGCGGGTGGCAGTCAGCAGCGCCTGCATTTGCAAGCACATCTCCTTGGGCAAAGACTCCGCCGAATAATGGCGTATTATTTCAATGTAGTCACTCACGTGGGATTGGTGTAACAGAAACGTATGGGCATTATTCACGTCCTGCAGCGAGTCCCCAACAACTTGTAGGAATGAAAGAACCACTTCTTTTCACGACATGGCCGGACGTAGCCCCAACAACAACGCCAAGGAAAACGCGCTCACAAAACGGCACGTGCGTCACACACAAGAGCTTCCTGCCGACCTCCTTGATCAACGGCCTGAGTTGAACTGCCGAACAAGAAGCGTTACGACGCCCGAAGTGGCGTGAGCCAAAACGGCGTTACCACGTGACTCTCGACAGCCAATGGCGATGCGCCCAATAAAACAAATACGTTCGGTGACAAAGAGAGCGCGAGGCCTCGCAGTCGCACCCACAGCGTAATTTCTAGAAGGTTCGAAAATCTTGCGAGCGTTAACACACGGCTGTCAAAGTACCAACAAAGGGGTGTCCCAGATGACGAGAAATACTGCGCTTGAGGCCAAATATGTGCAAAATCTTTATTATGGAATTAGGCGATGACGCCAAATAAGTAACTAAAAGGGTTTAACATACGGGCGCGCTGCCCTAAAGCCTAGGTGGCTAATTAAAATATAAAATGACCTGACATGAGGACGATCTACAACGCCTGTTGTACACATTTAAAACGACATCAGAAAAGTATAATATGAAAATATCCACCCACGTTACTTTGAGGGACAGACAACGAAGTGCCCACATAAGGAAAATCTCCGAAATCGAAGACGTAGTGCTGTGAGTAAGAACACGACGCCGCGAATGGGCAGACTATGTCGAGAGGATGGATAAAAACAGACTGGACTTTCCCAAAGAGGTAGCACGAAAGTTGGACATCAGCATCCCAAGGCAATTAAAATATTAGGCAAAATTTTGAATTACCAGGACATGATTCTACATTAAGCAGAAGAAGAAGAAAAAGAAGAAGAAGAAGAAGAAGAAGCTGGTTTATAAGGGATTTTAGTATTATGCAGAACACCATTACGGGGGAAATATTCCTTTTAGACAGGAAATAAACGCAAAACGATGCTGGTGTTAGCTAAATGAAAGCTCGTGGGCTGGATAAGAAAGCGCGCTCGCGATAATCAAAATTAGTTGTACCTTGAAGGTACGGAAACACGAAAACAAATCTAAGTAATTTAGACTGGCGCCAACTGATGTGTCTGCCCCAGGATGAAATGCTGTTTACACCAGAAAGTTGTCCCTGAGCGATGGGAAGTGCGTCGCAGTTCTACAAGTATTCGGCCAGAACTCGAAGTGAAGATCCACTGCACCACACCGAGATAAAGAACGGAATTTTAAATTCAGGACTATTAAACCCCACGAGGGGTCGTCAATGCTTCCAAAATGGCTGCTACATTACACGGGACAGTAACACTCAAACCACACACACTTTCTTTACTTGACGGTAGCTGCCTCACTGTACAGAAAAAGGCAGTAGCCGCGGGTCAACTTTTAACTTAGCCTAATGAGATTTCTCTTGTTCTTTCTACGTTTATCTCTTTCCATTCTAAATTGTTCTTTTTAGTCTCAACAATGGATTAGTTTTGTTTGTCCTTTATTTTTAATTGTCCTTGCTTACCTTTTGTTTGTTTTACATCACCATGCCATCATTAACAACAAATTTTTACTTAATTGCAGAAGATCGTGTTACTGAAAATCCTTCCAACAAAACTACATCGCGTTCTATCAGACAGTCGCCCTCCAGCATTTCAGCTTCCAATTAACTCAAGGGAGAAATTGCAAAGCGAGCAAAAATTAAGGAAAACGCTTTTGTCAATAATGGCCAGAGTCAGGCGTTGCAAAAACTGTAAATGCGACAAAAAAATTAGCTTGGAAAAAATTTAAAAAAAAACCTTTCCAGGAAGTAGCTCGAAAATTCTGTTGAAGCGAACATTTCTATTATTTGTTAATTAAGGGTTTAAAAAATTAGTTTCTGTTGGCAGTTTGACATCGCATCTTTGTTATTACAGATCGTTCCAAACCAAATCAGCTTATAAGATTTGCTCTAAGAGGATAATCTCACTACACGAGATGATACGATTAAGGAAATCAATGTTTACGTTTCTAATCCAATATGTGATGCACCAAAATAGAATATCGGATCGTCTTAGTATGGCGTAACTAAAAATAACTTAAGGTAAAATATTAATTACTGCATTAGTATGCTAGACATCTTCAGAACTAGAACATAATTAATTAGCTAACGTGAATAAAAAAACTAATATCTTTAATGGGATTTTAATAATTGCTCTGATGTAGGCAATCTTGGTAAACTTTCGGCCTCTATAAAACTCTCCCTTTGCTCTGAAACATTTGACGTGGCGGGTCATAAAACCCGGAGTTCATACTTATTTCCAGCGTAGCACGTAGTACATCCTGCAATATTTATTAAAATATATAACCCGTATAAGTTTCCCGAAAGATTTACAATATACTGCAAAGGTCTGAATGTATAAAAGTTGTACCAGCACGACGTCCTTACCCCTGCAGCATATTAAATTTTTAATTCTAGCGAAATTCGACTTCAAAGAAAAATCCGGATCGGCTGCATATGCGCGCACTTTTATTAATAAATGTTGCTGTAGAAACTAATTTCAAAAATTTGAAGCAATATACAAAAATGCCCGTAACAGGCGGGCAATAAAGATACTCATTTTAAATTATTCATCCTCCTCAGTTTTATCGGCGAAGTTCGCGGCAATATTAAGGATGAGAAATTAAAAATTTATGAGTCGGGCGAAAATGCACTGCTGATACAATAACCCAGCGGGCTACTCTATAGTGAAATACGCTGGGACCTTTCAGGTGCTTTATGACAAAATCGTTGAGGGAATTAAATTAAATTCCCGGTTTAGCACGCGTATGAACGCATTCCTTCGACAATTGATTGTGGCATATAGTTTTAATTATGTGTGTTTCAGGCTAGACCGTTTATCAAGCCGAGGTGATTTGAATTCAATCAGAAGAGGGTTTTGTATTTTAGTTTAGTTAAGCCCGGTAGGTTAAAGTCTAGGCGGGACAGAACACGTCACCTTGAGTAGTTCTCCAACAATTATCGTGCAGAGAGCTTGCTTTGTAAAGTAAAGGTCACGCTCGTTAATATTTAGAGTTGACCAGAGAAGGAGTTTGTGGTGGGGGCCAACTGCTCCGTAAATATAGCTGTTTGGGGAAGCCACACCGTACTACTCTACTCGGTTTTCTCAAATGGCAGACTACTACTTTTAAAATTTGGAGTTTTTGTCTTGACGTACAGTGGAAATCTGATATACATCTCCTTTGATCTAAAGAAACCACTGTTGTTCGTACACGCCTTATATCTACGCATCCCTAAGGAACCCTTTTGTACACCACGGGTACATTTGCGCATACCGCTGATAGAAAGTCTTTGAATTAACATTGTTCATTCTCCTAAGGAAGCCCTGAGAATCTGTTAGTTTTGCTTTCGTCTTCGAGTTGCTAACTCACCTTCATCGCTGAACTTGAGCTACGCTACCAGCAAAAATCTCAATTTTTGTAATTTCCCTAGATTTTCATACGTTGCTGGCAGTTGAAGCTAAGTTTGATTTATTTTTAGTATTTTATGTTGCATATATAATTTACCGCTAATTTCCAAAACATGTTTTGGGGAATATTCCTGGTCGTACTGCAGTAACTTCTTTTAAACTCTACACCAGTGCATACACATCACCTTCTCCTGTGGAATTTCTTCCCAGGCGACTAGTCGTCTTGAGGAGGCAAGACTTCTATTGGAACTCAATGTGGTATTAGAAACGTTATCTTAATAGGGTTTGGAATTTCGTGTATGATTTGTAAAGCCCAGTACAGTACCGCATATTTTAATATCAAGTAGGCATTTTTAGAGATACAAAGGTAACGTAAGGTTCAAATCTTAGAGCTCAGCACATCACACATTTCCAGAAACAGTGTTCAGAGCTTTTCCATGCTGACAACGTCCCATTATATTACTAGTTGATGATTTATCATGGTGATATGGTATATTACTCTAAGTTTATCAAGATACAATAAATTACTTCTTCTAATTTAAGTTTAAGGGCTACAGGGCGCGTCCTATGTCGAAAACGTAGACGTACCGGTAACAAATTATTATAGTAGCTATGTAAGCTGATGTGCAAGGCCATATATATTACTATGAATACATTTTAAGGCTTTATAATTATAATAGCGATTAATAATATTTCAGGCATATCAAATATTATCCTGCAAATGTGCTAAGTCAATTTTTGTGCATAGTATAAAATAGCATTTTCCGTGATAATAATTTGTAAAACATAGTATTAGCCTTGGTTTAAGAAACAAAATGTATTCAGAGTAGGAGTGGAAATAATATAAAAACACTGTAAGATTGAAGACAAGCAATTGCAGAAAGGAAGCCAAACTGTGCCGTGGTGTTAATTTAGGCTTCTCCAATAAATAATTGTTAATGCCTGAATAAATACCCTTTTCCCAATTAATTTGTGTGTCTAAAAAGTAATTCTATATCTTTTGGGAGTTCTATAGCAGGTTGCAGTAATTCGTAGCACTTCTGCGGAGGCACGAAATGTGTTTGATTTGTGCATCGAGCGTTTGGTGGTTTTTCCAAGATTTTGTGCGGGCTTCGAGCAGTTTAATTGGAGTCCCTCTGAGCAAGAGGTAGTCAGCAACGTTCGTGTGAAGAAGTTGGAGCCATAGGTGTGGGACGACGGCTGAATTGGAGGCGATTTTCGTAGCTGTCGAGCTACAGGAATCGTTCTGGGAGCGTCAGCGGCTTATATTTTCAGACCAACAAAGAAAAGGGAGCCCAATTATCGTGGAAGCTGCTACGGCACGAGTCCAGCTCTAGTACTCAAAGCAACAAAAAGGACAGGAAAGATAATCCTAAGAAGATTGAGATTAGTGGCGTCGGATTTACTGCACTTTCGGCAGACGCGTGAAGTGTATTTACTTACTACAATTGTTATCACCTAGATAACGCTTATATTAAGTCATCAATGCTATTTGTAGAACAATAACAAATTTGTTTTGCGAAATTGTGCGATTGAGTCGCCATATTTGAATGTGGTTTCCATTAGTCAAAAAATATCCAGTATTATAGCAATGCCAGTGATTAAATTAGCATTATAGAAAACGTTTATAATTACAAAATAATACCACGATAATCAAATGTATTTCTTATAATTTATTCAAATCAAGATAATATTTGCTAGGATATACAGACCCGAACTTTTTAAGATTACTAAAGTTATTTATTTTATTAGAAATGAATAAAAAATCACAATAATAAATCGTAGTAATATAAACAATTACATAGTTTCGACTTTGGAACATTGCGCACTATCCACCGTGTAATTGTTTCTTCTGGTAACTATCCAGTTAATATGAAGGAAGTTCTTTATAAACTTGTTTAATAGAGTAAATTGAGATTTTTTCTGATTATTTATGTTTTAAAAAATAAAGAAGTTTAAAATTAAGGCTCCACAAATTATTTATATAGTTAGTCTATTGCATTATCTAAAACATTTCCGAAGAAAGGTGTAACAGTTGAACGTTGTTATTAGCCTAATTGCAAACATCTGCAATGCAAAGGCATCGGCCACTCTTACTACAGATCCCAAAGCCACCAATGCCAGTTTAGTGAATCAAAGTAAAATCGACACAAGATTTTTATAAGTTAAAATTGCTGAGTTTTGTATGAAGATTTTCTCTTCTAGAACTAGAAGCTCTGATCAATTTCCATTGCAGTTGATTATCTGTCTTAATATAGAGTACATTGTGTAAGGCTATATTGTTGAGCCATAATAGTGAATTTTAATGTAGCATCATTATCTTGTTTTGCTTTGCATTTTTATATAGAATGAACAACTGAGAGCTTCAACTGATTCAACTTTCGCACAACGGCTAGTAAATAGAGGAACCCAATCTAGATTTCCTTCATCAACATTTCAACGTTTTGCCTTAGTACTTACATCAACGTTTTCACCGTCAGTACATTCATAATTTTCTTTATAGCTTTTACTGATTTCTACTAAATGGTTTCTCGTCTGCCAATATTTTTAACTATAGGTTTGCCTTCCGAAACCCCTACCAACTATGTAAGTAGCAATTTTTGAGGATAAACAAGCAATAAAACACTTCATTTCCTTAAGCTGCAACCTTATAATTTACATGTACACTTGGAACTTTACACATCTGAAAATGGATTTCCATTTTTAAGAATCCTTCATTCGCATAACCTAAAAATGTACAATTCATCTAGACCCCGAACCTTATTCCCGGAAATCTGCGGACAGCGGAAAGCCCACGCGAATGCAAAACAAGAATGATCAGTTTCAGCTCAGATTGACTACGAGCAGTCTGCGTTGATCGACACGCTGTTAATTTGAAGTTTTCTCGGGGCTGTCTCGAGACCTAGCGTTGATATACAAAGCGTCAGTAAGAACGATAGAGAGTATGAAATTCTTTGACGCATCCGAATAGGGAGACGAAATGAAATTCCACGAGACTACAATTGGACGGGAACGAAATTTCAGAGCGGTAGACTGGGCTTGAGAAGCCTGTATCGTCGATAAAGTGGAAATTATCCAAAACTGCTGTCAATGCTTCAAACGGATACATATACAGTGCGGTTACACATAAAATCGCGTACTTCTTATCTGCTTGACGATAACTAGAGCAACTACGCTTTCTACTATGAGCTTGAGCTCGCGAGCAGAACTTTGACGCATTTCCCAACTTCTAGGTGTGCATAGAAGGCAGTGGCGGAGTACATTTTTATACCTGAGTTATTATTGCGGTATATTCCAAATAACAACTGAATATTGGCAACACAAGAATAACTTTGCATAGAGGGTTACTAGCAAACTTTTAAGCCACTATTTAATTTTTATTACTGTTACAGTACCTTAAATGGACAACATTGAATGGCTAAACGTACGTATGACAAAAGCTGAATAAAAAAGTATGAGCGACTCTGTTTGATCCTATATATAAAAATATATTCAATATTGTTATCGGAACGATTAGATTACGCGAAGCTTTTAAAAACTAATTTAATGTATTTTTACGATGGCAAAAAGGTTTTACAGAATTTAACCATAATTCAATTTTTGACACTCTTAATATGCAATTATCTATTTAGTGCATTGAAACGCCCTCCAATCTTTGCAAAACGAATGTAATAAGTGATAGCTTTTTATGTACGTAGACAACGTCATAAGTTGCAAATATTTTAGAAAAAATTTACTTCTACGCATTTTTCATAAATCGCATCCATTTAATATAAAAGCACTTCTGCTGTTTTCATAATAAGAAGACGGCACTCAATATTTTAACTGTTATAAAAGATATAATTTTATTTAATATAATTTCTTTTATGTTCAACCATAATAGACGAAGCTTATTTCTTTCCAATAAAATTTATATATTACAAAGTTAAAGTTAAATCTCAATAAGGAATTGTCGAAAAGAGCCGTGTATTTTATTTATAAAATTCAGCTTTTCAGGATTGAATTTCAATTACTTTGTTTTGAAGACCAAAAAAGAACTGTAACATAATATCGAATCCTATAGGCAAAGTTAAATACAAAGTTAAAATGTTTACGACTGCCTGGTATTGAGTACGCCTACATACAAGCAAGCGACACAGAAAATGTGTCTACAACAATTGTAAAACAAACTTTAGGTGAATGTTTCTTCATTATTTATAGAATATGTTAACAGGTACCATACAGAGCATTGGAGGTTTTAACAAATATTATTGAAAGGGGTTAATTGTTTTGGAATGTCATGTTAAATTCGCATAAAGCTTTAAAGTATTACTACGGACTATTTTTCCATGAAAAATTTTCAGTTATAAAATATTTAAATTCTTTTAAAGACCATGGTATTGCGGTCCTAAAGTTGAGGTAGCAATTTACATAGCATCTGCTTCAAATGAACATTTTAAGAAGAGCTAGTTTCTATTAAATTGAGACTGCTGAAATTATTTTAAAATTTTAAACAAAGTACTTAAAGCTTGTGTGTAATAATGTAGTAATTTTTGTTAAGTTTTTTTTTAGTGTTTGTGAATCCATTCTGATAATGAGATTATTGCGTATGGACAATTATTCTGAAGTTCAAAGTTCAAATCAAAAATTAAATTCTCTAATTAAAACATTTATGTCGTTTCAGAGACCATATATTTGTGGGTCAATCTTGCTTCATATCTGGAGGAAACCTTTTCATCACACCATGTTCATCTTCAGAGAGCTGGAGCCCTATAAAGTTAACCACTTTAACGCTGCAGACTAGCATTGCTTTTATGGCACTATAATTATCACTGCATAACGTTATAACTATTGCCTTTTCTGGACATCTTATCCAGAGCTTGCAATTTCTGTACATTTATACCTCCCTTCCTCCTAGAGCTTTACCTACCTTTATAATTAGAAGTAAATCGAATGTTATTTTTTTATATGTGGGATTTTCTAGTGCTCACCCACGCATACCCATTTGAGATTCTCCCGTAAAGGAAGAGTTTACGGGTTGGATGTATGACCAGCCGAATAGCTTTGATAAACTACAGTTTGTATCAGTGAGGTTATGGTTACCACAATTTTCTGATGTAATAATGAACTGAATAGCTGTCAGCTGCCACCGAATACTTTCTGTTATCGTCTTGCCTGTTCAATATGCTGTTATAACACCCTGTATGACATTATTTGGATTGAAATAAAGTGAAGTCAAGATAAACCTATGTGAAACATGCCGTTAACCAAATTTGTTTACTATTGAGTTTATTTCTTTTTCTAGCTCCGGTAGAACTAGTACTCTTACCTCAGGTTAGGTTCCTGCTTTATAAAATATGATAAATTATTTTCAGGTATTAATATTTGCTATTGTCTTGATTATCAAAGTTGTTATATGTGATAGTTGATTAGTATTATGAGAATTATTTCAAAATGACACCTCTACAACTGTCAATGTAAAATTATGAAAAGTGAAAAGTTAGTCGAAAATATCTATTACAATTATTATCATTTCAAATATTGACAATAGTAAGTAGTTCCTTCAAACATCTTATTCGCTCATTATTGAAACTTATTATTGTTTATTCCTTTTTACATATACTTGTCTTTATCTCACTTAAGTGCTCCGATCAGCTACTCCGTCAAACCAAGTACATGTCGCCTGCTTACTGATATTCCGAAACAGCTATATAAATACAGCTCATATTAATCATATGCAATGGCCGTTGTTCCTTTTATAGCTCCAATAAAGATACCTGCACCGCAACCCACTGGTCTGCAGGAACTGCCTTACTTGAAGCTGCGGCTAAATCCTGTCATCAATTGAAACCTCACAATACGTATGCGCATTCACACAGCAACTGCCTCCAAATCCAATTCAGGTGTAAATGTGACCACCCAACAGTGACTCCAATGCGCTTTATCCAAATCAAATAGGAGATTTCAGACCGACCTCCAATAATAAGTTCAATGCAGCGCGCTTCCAAAGTCGAACTCAGGTGCAGATGTATCCAAATACGACTTTACATTACCAATCCCAAAGAAGCTATTTTGTAGATCGTATTGTAATAGAGTGGTCGTTTTCGTTTATTGGCTTACCGAGTTGTATGCATATTTCGATTGTTTTAACTGGGTTTAGACTAGTTCGGGAACTGATAGTTACAGTGTAGAAGAACTTACTGATGTATTGATTGACGTTGCGCTCTCTACTTCCTATCCATTTTCTACATCGTTGATGAAAGTTCTTAATTTAAAATTATCTTCGTCCAACAAATGCGTTTTAGTAGTGCACGCGATATCAACATTGAATCTTACCAAAGGGAGATCAAGGCTGCTTTGTGTGGTTTTATGGTCGCCACTTGCATTGCAGCTCAGGACTGTTACCTAGCGTGAGTTTTTCATTGAGAATATTTGAGACTATACCCCTCAGATAATATAAACCAATCCCATCAATCAATTTTCAAAGTTTGAACCAATCAGAGTCAAATACAGCGAATATTTTGCATTAGTGCAATACCCGGGTATTTGCACAAGTGCAATATCGAGTATTTGCGGAAAGAAGAGCAGACCAGCTAGGTACACGAGAGATTTCAGAAAGAAAACTGAAGACTCTTTAAAAATGAATAGTGTGCTATACAAAGGATGACATTTCTTCGAGGAATAGTCTTGCAATATTCCCCGCGTGGATATAACTACTTAGTATTCTGGTTTAATGTAAGCTATGAGAGGAGTAACTGATTTTTGTATTGGATCCCTCAAAACTGTAACAGCTAAATTGTGTGACTGGTTGGCTCTTTATATTAGAATCAGAGCAAGACGTGGTAGTGATCTAGATCCGGTATTGATTATTGATCTGTTGCAACTATACTCACAATACAAGAGCATTAGTCACAAGGGTGCTGAATTTAGCTGCCGGAAATGACGTAGATCCGTCGACTTTGACTAATAGTTTTTCTTTGACTTCCCTATCTGTTAGTGGAATTGGTACTACCAACAAGGACTTTGTACCTATATTTTGTAGTACGTGTAACTGGACTCAGTTGTTCGTGTGAAACTAAGTCAAAAACTCGATCCCAGTTCATCATAGCCACAGATGTTTGGATTGAAGTATGGAATAATAAAGTTTATTTGAACAACCAAATCAAAATTAATCAGCTTGTGCAATAACAACAACAGAGGCAACATTTTGTTCTGACCAGAACAAATAAGTAAAGCGTGCCGCTATTAAAATTATGTTTTCACTCGATCGAACGCAAACATTCCTACCACCATTAGTTAAAAAAACAGCAAAGTTCAAATTATACACGAAAATCGTTTGTGAGCCCGATTCTAAACTTCGGACGTTAATAAAAGCTTTTAATCTGCCCAATTCTCCTCTTAAAAACTTCACATTCAGATTTGGAACGCGCAACCCTACCGCATGAAAAGTAGACAGTTAATTTGTTCCCACGCCTAACTCATTCCCTTGCAAGAAAGTTTAATTAATTTTAGAGGCGCGTAAAAAATATAGAATGTAGAAATAGGGAATTCCATTTAAAAGCGGCTGGAAGGGCACTTTGCGAAGAGACGAGCAGTTGATGGAAATGCTGCTGTGAGAAACGTTTAGGGTGTTAAAAGCTGAAACAGCAAATATCGGCTTGGTTGTTAATGAGTATAGATGATGCGATGCTCTATGCGAAATTATATTGTGAGTAAATGCCGCTCAACTTAAGTATTTACTCTAATGATTAACTTTATACCTTAAATTCATATATCAATGTGTATTCTATTGCAACTGGTATTAACAAGCGAAAATAAGTTATACATCTCCTTAGCCAGTTGGACATTATACCAAAACGTCGGGACGATACGATGAGAGGGTTGATTATCTAGGGCAAACCTAACGAAGTAAGACGTATAGGACATTCTCCAAAATAGTGGATTGATGTAAGTTTCCACATTCTTCATAGCAATATTTAAGAGGCTACTATATACACGGGGTCACAAAGCGTCGGTTAAGACGTAATGGAGAAGAAGAACAAAATTCAATATTTTTTCCTATTATTGGCAAGGTACAAAATCATTAACACTAATAACACCAATAAAGTTATAACAAGACTAGGATTCGTGGTATTTTACTCACAATACCTTACCTCATGCTGGTATCTCTAATAACTTCAAACCACTTGTCCAGATTATCAAAGAAGGCCGTTTTCTTCAGTTATGATTTCTTCTGCCCTAAAACTTCCCTTCGAGAATGACTTTTAGTAAGCTGCTCCTAGTTTCTTTACTCAATCGAAGGAGGCAATTCTTCGTCCTTATTATTTAAATAGATTTTGCCTTGATCCACGCCTCTAGGGCATATGAGAGTTATATAGACGTAGTACTACTTGCAAGGACGAAATTTTATATTTTGGAATTTGGGTCGACGAGAGGTTATCGTGGAAGAGTCATGTGTACGCGGTTGGGCGCGGTTGACGAAGCGCTGGCGGTGGCGGCGTCAGTGTGAACAAAGTGGTACTAAATGGTGCAAGCAGAGCAGCTCATAAACGCACAGCGTGTAGAGGCAGTGAAAGCGGCTGTGCAAGGTAGAATAGTATGAGCGAAGGCTGCACTAGTTCTAAATGAGCTACCGCCGGCCGATTTTAATTTGCAGATTTCTAACCGCAGGGAAGTCACTCTGGGACGTGATAAAGAGCTTCTTGGGAGCTTTGGGCTGGGATAAAAGATCGGCAGAAGCTGGAGGTTTTACCTCCTTGGTCGACACGGAAGGGACTTACTAGACGCGATGCTACACAGACGGCTTGCGTAAGAAGGACGGCAGGGTCGGTGCAATGATTTACTTTAAAAATTTTCTGAGCAGATAGTAAAGTGTCGAGCACTGTACGTAGTCCTGCATTACGTCTGTTTTGATATTCACAGGTTCATAGGCTTGGTCAGCTAGTCCTTTAGCCCCAATATGGAGAGGGGATGCTGGCTATGTTTTTCAAAACAGTGACCATACTCTGATATAAACACCTATCGAGAGCGTTAGTATGGAACATGATATAGTTGTGTTACAAAACATAGTTATGTCGATATATTCAAAACAGTTTTATAACTCAACTATTCGTGTTGGTCAAGGAAAAACGTAAATAAAGGGTTACATTAAAACGGGACATAAAATATTATGAACGAATGTTTGGACATCTTTCCACCTTGGTAAATGGGCGGTTCACCATCTACAAACATAAAGTAATACCATTATCGGTCGCACTGCCTATTACATATATTAGAATTTATTAATATGCTCCTTTTCCACTCATGACAACATATTAACGACGAAAATAAACGTCCGAGGTGACCTAACGAATGTCACAGAAATGACAACCGTGATCGACAACTTACGATGTTGTCCAAAGTATAGCTGATCGCTAACATTGCTTATTATCAGGCTCATTTGACCTGCACACGTAGCACGTGCCGATGCAAACAGCTTCCAAGAACTGATACACGTGTAGTTCACTTGATAATGATAGTTTTGTTCACTGTAAGTTTAATAGTTTATCTAAAGATAGATATTCTTATTATTAACAAAGGGTTATTAATGTTCAATTGATTTCGACAATAACCGTTAGTAAGTTTCAGTTACAGTAAGTATATATGCCATACGTTCTCTGTGCAAAATATCATCTACTATTATAAATATGGCATAACCAATATATCACATATTTGAAAATCCTAGCATAAATAAATAGTCTCTCGTATATCTCCAATCAGTAGTGCTTTAGATATGACTTTCCTCTTCATATCTGCAATTTTGCTTAAAGTATATTTCGCTGTGCAAAGTGAATGAAATATCTGAAATATGGTCTGCATTGAACTCGGAAGATGCCTCGTTTTAAAAGCGTATATCTCCAAACCCTGAAAGCTAACATATTACCGATTCATCACGGTTTCATAGGCGCCATACATCAGTATTAGACATTAATGAGCATAACATCTGAAACTGACCGTTAGTTCAGCGCAGCGGAATAAATTTTCTTGCGTTCTCTTGAAACTAATACAGTAAAGTACGAGAAAAATAATTGTTAGTTTAGAATCCAAACTTTTGATGTGCTGAAATATTCATTGACCATATCTGATTAGATATTAAAATAATGACTGTAGTGGTACAGATGCCATCTATAATACGTTATTTAAATTCAGAGGTCTGTGACATAATTGCAAAAGAACAAACTGTTCGCTTAACTTCTATTGGATGAAGAACTCTGTGTACTACTAATTTGGAGAAAAAACATCTTATGACGTCTCTGGTAAATAGTGCTCCTTAAGAAACGTACATCGACAATTGTCTAGTACGTCTAGAAATTATTTAAAATTTTTATATTTTCTTTTCGGGGTGTATAGTTTGGCATGTGCAATAATCAATAAAAAATCTTTCATATCTCTGTCAGAATTGCCGGTAAAATTGAATGAACATATTTTTTTGATAACTGCTACATTAGCAAGGCTTTTCTTCTTTGTGTACAACAGAAAAAGGGTACAAATATTTAAGCTCTGCACTGGGGAAGTACATCAAACAACAACATTCAACAAGTGTGTAAAACAGAAGACGTGGTTTGATGGTTCAGACAAAGAGGGTGGAATGAACGCAGTAGGAGAAGAGAAAGAAGCCGACTAGTTTGTACCGTCAGCAATGGACGACCAATGAGAAGCCAATTACTAGAGAAACAGCTAGGAGACGAAGAGCGAGAAAGAAAGAGAGAGAGAGTAAGAGAGAGAGAAAGAGAGAGAGAAAGAGAGAGAGATAGAAAAAGAGAGAGAGAGGGAGAGAGAGTGAGAGGGGAAAGCTGGCTATCAATATTCCAAAAAAATTAAACCGGAAGCAATAGGTCTTATGCCTACCAACACACGAAAAATAAGACTGTAGAAGGGCTTTGGATTTTATAATATTCATCAAATGCAGACGGTTAGAAGCTTTTACCGAAAGGCAAATAATAACAGCATTATTGAATATTATGTTAGTACGGCTGGTGATAACCCGTTGAAAGGTCAAAGAAGAAAACAGACCAAGATGCTTTTAAAAAGTGGTAGTTATATTCCATAATGTTACCATTTGATTGATATAATAGTCGTCAAAGCATGGTTACACTTCAGTAGGGTTGACACTTAAACTATAAAGTTAATTTTGTGAACGTGTTTGGTGATGAAAATCCCCCAGAATCCTAACGTATTGGCGGTGAAATTGACATAAATAAAAAGGTACAATCGGTTAAATACCTATCATTGGTTCTTTCCAGTTTAAAAGTTTTCAGAAACAATCGTTAAAGACAGGTGTGTAAAACAGTCCAAATTTTCGAAGAAATAATTCTTCCACGTGCTGAACATTAGAAATTAGTGCCAAACATTGATTTTTTTTTGCGTTCAACATTACACCTGCGAGTAGGTTAGTTTAAAGAATAAACTATCTTTTCTGCACAAAGAATAAGCGTATCAGTACTTTATCTAGTCAAATTTCTTACTCGCACTAAGATTTCAAGCAGTAGTAGATCGGTAATCGGGTAGTTGACGACAAGCAGAGAAAATTTATGTATTATTATATGTTCCGATCCCCACCCGTTTTATTGCCGTAAAATTTCATATCGATCTACAACTTGATATGTTTAGAGGAATCTCCACAGCGTCCCATTGACATTCCATATATCAACGCTCTATATATAAACGCGCTGCATCCCTACGCGACGCAGTCCTGAAGAAACATTTGATTTAATCAGTGTGTAGATCAACGCCGATGCTTGTAGTCAATCTTTGAACTGCCTTCGACCATTCTTTATTTGACAAGACGACGCAGCCTTAAAATGTCTTTCGCCACATCAAGTGTTGAACGAAGCCATTTAGCCTATCGTTATTTTTTAAGCTGTCCGTTTTGAGTTTCAGAAAAGTCCGGTCGCCAGCATTTTACTCACAATATCTTACTGCATGCTGGTATCTCTAGTAACTCCAAACCACTTTCTCAGATTGTTCAACAAGGGGTTTTCCTTTTTTAAGGACCTCTCCTGCCTCAAACCCTGTTTATTTACCCAATCGAGCGAGATAATTCTTCCTCCGTATAATTTTAATTGCCTTTATCTTAGTTCAAGCCTGCAGAAGCATTTTAACATCTGTATGTAGATCGACGCCAATGCTCGTAGTAAGTCTTTGAACTGGTGTCGGCCATCATTTATTTGGCAAGCCGATGCAGCCCCAAAAGGTCTTTCGCCGCATCGAGTGTTGAAGGACGTCATTTCGCCTATCGCCAATTTTTAAGCTGTCCGTTCTGAGTTCCAGCAAAGTACGGTCGCCAGCCATGACATTTTAGATTGCAAGTTCCAGATAAAGTTTCTGGCGCTAACGTTGTTCGTTTCCAGCAAATGATCATTGCCGATTCATTGGCTGCGGCAAGCTAAGTTAAATACTTGTGAAACAAGGTATAGATCCGCCTATTCTTGCAGAAAGTTGTGCTTAACTCCTGAAGCTGCGCAAGTACATACTTCAAGTCGCAAAGGGCACTGTGTTGGTTGTATTACCCATTATCACAGGTAAACGGAAACCGCCCCCTAAAAATAACATGAATTTGTCTCCGTATTTTCTAGGTGTATTTATTTTGATTATCGCAAGCAAGCTTCTTTTAATTTTAATCTAATCACCCCTCTAAATTACTAGATACCTTAGGACCATTACAGATATTAGAACAGTCGGAATTAGCTCCTCGCCAGTTTGTGACGAAATACTTCGGATAAATTACTGTAAAATTTGCATGCATATGCATGCTTCAACTTCTTTTTAAAGTATGTATCTTCTTCATCTATTGGAGGTTGGATGCATTGTGATAAACCGTCCTGGATCTTGGGCTATGCTGTAGAAGCAAGGCGAGTATTTAGTATTAGACTAAAAGAATAATTTTTCGTATTTCCAGCCCCATTATGTTAAATGCTGTTGGACATACGGCACTTCTATTATTCACAGCTCTATATTTAAAACATTGAATTGTTAATATATGACATTACCGTAGTGATACGTTTAATTGGCTGGGAAAACGGTACCTTTTATCTTAATACAGTGTCCTAGACTGGTCTCCCGGTATTTTCCTGACACATTGATTAAAAAATTATTTGAGGAACGTGCATGTATGTGTTTTTTTAATTATAATATGATCAGCTATATAACTTCAACATTAAGGAATGAATTTCAAACGCTCAACAGACTTGCTAAATTACTCTTGGCAATCTGTGCCTCGCCTACGTAACTATTCATATTATAAATCCATACCACTTTCGTGAGCTGAGGCATCGACTGTGATAATATGCAAGAACTTCCACGACGTGTACCTAGATGAAGCGAAGACTACCTGCTCTTTGACTCGACAGTGCGTGAATCTTCCTATAACATTTATATTTCATGAGAAGTCGAGCTCCCTGCGAATACTTAACGAAGGGGTTGCACCCCTCTGATACTAAACCGGGCTCCTGGGACAAAATTCTCAATTTCCGGCATATTTTTAGAATCGCTGTTATGGAGCCAATCTGCATTTAATGAATAAAGAACGAAGAGGTGACACTGCAACGATTAGAGTTCAGGATTTACACAACGCTCCATTTAACTGGAAGTCATTTCCGAATTTGATGACGCGGCCGATAATCGATGATATATGGCATCGGGGTGCTCTTAACACTACGCCGAGGACCTCCAAGTACACTTGAATTAATTAGTTCTGGAGAATATACCACTTACATAGTGGTGATGTGCCATTCTGTAGCCTGGCTAGTTACACGATCGATAGTTGGCGAAGTTCCGGGGATTAAGCCCTAAACTTTCCAATACAGCGAATTAAAAAGCGAATATGAATGTTGTTGGGAACACCGATTTAATTTTTAACTGGAGATCGAACTTCGGAAGTAGTTTGCGAGAGGGAGTAATATCGGCTTCAGTATTTATAGCGTCGCCAATTTTATACAAGTTGCAAGTGCGATTTAAATTCCTTATCGAGTTTCTAGTTGGAAGTGAGAGCTATTTCCTTTTCGAGGATAATCAACTCTGACTTATTGAGGTGGATAACTCGACTAAGCACTACGCCTTTGAGTTTAGGAGTTTTACAGTAGTTCTCCAACAGACTGTAAAATGTATCGATTAAAATATTGGTGTATTGTTGTACAACAATGACGACGATGGAAGCATTGCCTAACGTTCTCCTAAACATACTATTGAGCACTGACATATCTAAGAACAATTGGTAACAGTTCCCTATTTTCTTTGATTGATGAGTATTCTTGTGTATCTCGGGTTGCCTGCATTTCTTCTTCATTTTTATAATTCCTTAGGCATGTGGGCTGCATATCGGTAATATTTCATTTACAATTAGTATTGATCTTATTTTCAATATATTTGCAATACATATAACTTTAGAATTTTCTATTTTTGATGCCGATTTGGAAGTTTGAAAGCAGGTTTTTTGTCTTACATCGTAAGTAATCAGGTGTTGAGGAGGCAACTTACCATTTGACCGCACGAAATCTCAGGTAGAACACTATCTATCATCCTGGATTTATTTCAGGTTCTATGGTCTAATTTTGATACTCAACAGGTTTCTCTAAGAAAATTCAGAGATCTCATACAGCATTTCTATGTCGTTATTCCTTAATTTATTTTATTTTACGTGTCTGGCTGTTCAAGGGAAGATAGTAACATATAGAGGGTAAATGAAAGAGGTAGGACTTACGCGAAATTTATGTACTTAACTATAGAACCATCATGTACATTTCAGTTGACTGATATTACATTGCATTTACATGGAACTACAACCAACTCTATCTAAAATGTATTTGACCACTCGCTAGAAATATAGGAAGTAAATGACAAATATATGTACGAACGCTTCCAATTAGCCCACGACATGAAGCTGTTATTGCTATTATTGTAAAGCATTATGGTTTGGCAAATTTAAGATGTTTTAAGAAGAGGAATAAATTATCTAAAGTGTTTGACAAGACAAAAATCTGTAAAAGACTTTACTCAAAACTTCCCTCCTAAGTAGACGTTGTGACACTAAATAATTTGAAAAATCAAAGTAAACTAACTCGTCAACTTTTACCAGCAATTCAATTGAAAATATAAATACATAATTAAGCAACAGTGAATTTTAATGCCCGTATTGATACAGTCATAGTGTTAGTGTATGATAATACTTATGTGAATTTGACTTTTCGTTACATTTTTCACTAGGGTACAACCCTAACATAGAGCTGGCCGAATGTCTAATAGATTAAACCAAAAAACTAAAAAAAAATTATACTAGGGTTAAAGATATCTTCACGTTTCTAATAAATTATATAAATTTTCAAATAAAACATCTTACCGGTGGTCGAATTCGAAGGGCAGGCGACTGCGAATGAGATTCCAACGTTTAGCTTGATATTGCAAGGCAACGAGCTATCGCTACATGCGCTATGGGGTCCATGCGTCCCCTCTGCCCTAAATAGAACCCATTTTTCGTTGACACCTTTTCCTGCTTTACATCATTTGCGCTGCATCTGTTGGGTTAAATGTTCACCATGGGTAATGCCTGAACTATGTGTAGATTGTTACTTTTATTTGTATCTCAGTTAAAGAAAAAATTAGAATATTACTAGTGATGTGACTCGAAATTCTGTTTGGTCCCATATTCGCAAAAATAAAGTCTGCGCTATGTAGAAATTATTACTATTATCAATTTCTAAGTTAAAGAAAAAACCAAAATTATATATTTTTAAGGTGCTCGCCTTATACTCGTATACATAATATGTCCGCCAACAGACATACCGGCAGACCGAGAGACAGACAAATGGAATTGAGAAAACCCGTTTTTCGTCATCTAAGGACGTGAAAAGCATCTTGGAAGGTGATTTTTCGCGATTACAAAAAATCAACACGATAACAGTGATTAATAAAGTACAAGAGGCGATAGCTACTACATTTCTATTTTTATTAAGAAAATCAGAACAAAACGGGCTTTTGTAACATCAATTAAACAAAATTATATTTAGAATACCTACCTTGTCGACCTTTTATGTCTGAGGCTTGTTTTAAGGGTTTTTTATTTCGCATATAGCTTGACTTCTACCGCTTGTTGAGATAATTAGATAATATATTTAAAAAAATTGCAGACGATGTCTTTATATATAAAATGAAACATAAGAAAGAAAAACAAAACTGCAGCAACTGTTAGTACATATACAGTAGCAAATATCATATTCAAAGCACACTAGATTCAATTATCCGATTTAAGCATGTTTTTAGGATTATTTTTGTTTAGCTTACAATGTAAATAGTTCAAATTGTCACTTAGAATGCTTGTCGATTATTTTTACGGTGGTATCACGAATGTCCATTGCGCTGCGGTACGATTAGGACGAGTGTGCAGCGCAAGTCCTAATCTCAAGCGTAATAGACATGACTACTGCTACCACCGCCAAAAATAATCTACTTAAGTTTGACTAGGGATTATATTAAAGGGACTATTCAATGAACTAAACCATTTTTAAAATTAGTTTTCAGTAAATCTAGCAACAAACCACGCAATTTCTAGAGTAACAGAAAACCGCTATTGATCTTTTTTAATAAAAACTAGATTTGATTAAAATAGTCGCTTGAATAGCCTCTAGGAATATATATCCCCTGATATTTTTTTAATCGGCAAAGAAATGTAAAATTCTAGAACCTTATTGGTCACATTTTGACAAATAACAGGTGAATTGAATAGTCTTGTATATAACTAACTGATTAAAAATAGCTGCACCTCCAACCTGTATTTTTTTGCACCATAAAAAGGAGCAGAGGGCGATAAGGACAAGGAAAGAAGCAATCTTGAGTTCGATTCATTCTTGTACTTGTACTATTTTGTCTCTTTACGAAGTGGTTCTCATCGAGACGGTTTTTATCCCCATGCCGAATTACACACATTCAATGTCATTAAAAAGGCAGTTATCATCTATTAAAAAACTACAAGAAATACATGTATTGTAGTGGTTATTGCCCTCTAAATGATGATAATTTTAATTTTAAATAAATAACTAGAGCTACCAAAGCAAATATTTTTAGTTTGGGTTCGTCAAAAAACTAATGAATTAACTAAGTCTCTCAGGGATAATTAAAAATGAGCTGTATAGTAACTCAAGTTTAAATAAATGATCGTAAACCCCTACTTGTGATTTAATCTACCTGCAATTTAAATTTTGTTGGCTAAACTTACGGCAGACATGAGCTCTTACTCAAGGTATGGGTTCACAGTTAGTTTTTGAAATTTATTCGTACGCCACTGCAGCTTAAGTCAAATGCAAACTAATATGCCTCACCCGAGCTAATCTGTCACAAATATACGTTATGAAATTTATCAAGTGCTGGTCGTTCAGTGTTTTTCAATATTAATTACAACAACTCAGTGAGCAGATCTAACAGGTAATTTTAAATTCTCCAGCTTAATTGAAGCCTCAGTAGCTCGTCTTTTGTTTTTAAGCGAAAACACAACTTCGTTGTTTCTCAAATCGACGCTGCAGAATCCTAACCTCACTTCTACATTTTCCAATTATCAGATCTAGGCTAACTGAAGAGTAGATATGCCTGGAATCAGCTTCGGAGCAGCTTTCTTTATGTGTCCAGTAAGTTTCACGTCCGTAGCATTTAAATTGGCTTCATAAACTGACCTTATAATTTGACGCAGGCAGCGCCTCGATGCTCGGAATGGTCGAACTGGGCCAAATCTTCTGCGGAGGCGCCTGGAATGAAGTGCCGTGCATGCAGGAGCTGGATGGGGTTGTCGGTGATGTGGTCTCGTGCCTAGAATCCCCTCACGATGCCTGTGGTTGCTGGTACGAAGCTGGATCTCTGGTGCGAGGGTCGCTCGGAAGCCGATGATGAAAATTTCACAAACTCAGGGAAAATTATGCCTTTATTTCCCCGGATGCACTAAATTTTACTCGTCACAATGGTGCTATTATTTTTAATGTATTTTGATATTTAATAGTAAAAATCTTAAATTAATTGGAGATGCAAGAACCAAGCTGTCAGCAATAATTTATTCAATTGTTAATTTTTTTAAAGTTTGTTTTAAACAAATGCACATCAAATTCATAAAACGCATATTCGAACTTATTCAACTTTGGTACTTTTTACAATTAAAATGCTTAAATCTAAAAACTTTTACAATAGTAACTTATTTACTAAATTGTCCTATAATTTTACAATTAATGTCTTTCGATATTTCTCGCACTGCACTCTTTTAACAGTCCTTTTGCATATCAGTTGCACTGATTAATGATTCATTTTGCGCACTTCCTTTTTTAATAACTTTGGTGTACAAATAAATGTTCATTTAATTTTGCACTTTTAAGTCAATCCAATCTTGAATATTGATGATCCATTTTTTTATTAATTGCTCTAGATCAGTTATAATTTGTGCTCGTTGCACTTTTCTCTTAGCATTCTGCTTTATTACCATATTATAATACGCTCAAAGAGATTTTTTTTATTAATGACTTATGACTTGCAAATACACTCGACAAGCATGTAATAATTATTTTCATAATCGGTTTATTTTTAATTGGATTGGCTTCGACATTTCACCATTCCCTTTATTATTTTAAATTAATTAAATATTGTATGAATCCATTCTCTACGGTTTTAAGCTCTGCCTTTTTCCTTATGTTATGAAATTAATTTACTTATTACTGGCATTGCTTTGCAAATATGATTACTACGTCAAGTCTGATTTATTTTACTTATTGCAATTGATACCATCTCCCATTCTGAGCTTTTATGAATTATTCATTACTTTGCAGTGCTCACAGAGGTGGAATTCAGGGCTTAAAACTATTGCAATATTGCTGTGGTTTGGTTTAATAAATATAAATTTAGCTAATAATCATGTGTTCAGCAATTATTATTATCAATTACAGATTTGAACTGAGTAAAATCAGTTGGTTGTATTCTTACTTTATTCATTAAAATAGTATTTTGCCCTCGTTAGCTCGGTAGACACTTAATTCAAAATCAAAGGGTTAGATTTCTGACAACTTGTGAAAATTTTACCTTAAACTGGGTACGCCACTGTGCGCCCGCCTTAATCTCAATTACGCAGTCGCAATGAAAGTGCTGCTGTCAATTACACAAACTGGTTTGTTTACTTGCAGTAAACGTTTTTGACTGGGAAATTCAAAATTGTGAACAAACTACAATTTATTTGAATTCTAGTATTTTGGCGGTTCTAATTCTCTTTTGTTTCGGTGATTAATTTGTTTACCTTCACCTAACCACATAACTGGACTTGGTTAATTATTGGAAAAGTGCTTTAGCTGGAGGCTTGGATCCGCCTGCTTCTTATTCAAAACGGTAATGTATCGCTTGTACACAAATTTCTGGCTCCTCACACTTTTAATAAACGTTTTACAGTACCTTGAAATTTTCAGATAATACAGTTCATTTCTCGGATGGGGCCCCAAAATGGATCTTCTCTCTGAGTCGCTGCCCCGGGTGTTTGTGTTGCTGACCGTTGTTCTACAGCTCCACGTGATGCGTCCCTGTAGAGAAGTCCTGGATCCTTTATTGAACTGCTATACGATTTCGGAAAATTGAGGTGAACGGTAACTCAGCATCGAGATGCTTCTTGTGAAGTAAAACTTTTGATAGGGAAAATGTTACCCACATTCCCATAGGTACTCTGACGTTTACTGTACACAATGGTATACTTTTTATTGTAATATTTAATGTTTAAGTAGGTAAATTCTTTATTTTAATAAGAGCACCAAAACTGCTTGTCACAAAATTAATTTATTCAATTTTTATCTTTCCGCGTCCTTTTTAAACAATATCTAATATAACTAGAAAACGTACATTAAACAAGTTCAATTAACTTACATATTAAATTAAACATTCTTATAAATAATTAAATGTAAACAATTATTATCTCTAAAATTATTGTCCAAATTTTTTTGTCACAATGTGCCTTTGCGCCACTACACCTTTTATTAAGACCGTTGCATGTTTACTCGCTTATTTACATTGATTAATTTCTCGCCCACTTCCTTCATAATTGTTCCCTGGTTTCCAACTGTCTTCCTTTCACTCGATATCTCTCCAGTTTAAGTGTCTACCTTTTTTCAAGTTTTATAATGTCTTCTTAGGTTCTCACAATTGCTATTATATGCCAGTCTTAATTGCTCGTTGCAGCATTATTATTTTTCTAGCTCATACCTTTTAGAATTGTACACAAATTGTACTAATTAGCTGAATAGAACTCTACGCTTCATACCCTGCACATTGCAAACCACTTTGTGATTATTTAATTTGGTTTAGATATTCATTCTGCCCAAACCTAATAATTAATTAATATTAAATGACTTCAACCCTGTGAAAAGCAAGTTGCCTCCTTTGCGTTTCTTAATCATTTCACTTCCTTTAATCCAAGCATCTCGTTTTCAATGCATTTACTGAATGACATTTAACTTAGCATTGCGGCTAAATAAAACACCCCAACTATGTGCTTTGTGATTTCATTTTCAAATTGTACTGCAATCAGAGCAGAGCCGTAGAGCCTAGTACCACTGCAATGTATCCACCTCTATCAAGAAGCCAATATTAAGTACTTACCACAACAAGTAGAAAACAGTTAAGCTATAAGACAGCAGAAGAGCCAATAAAGTTAACAACTATCAGGCAATAGTAAACGATATTATCGCACACACAACCCAATATTAAACCTATGGGTTGGAAATTAATCTAGCGTCTATTGTAGATCTGCTAAATTTAAAGTACTACATAGAGCACAATTTTCCATACCATATGTACCACAAGCCTTACCAAGATATTCTAAACGTAATTCTACGTAATGTAGCAAGCTCTACCACGGCACTAGAAATGTTGAATAAACTTTTTCAAAACTATTCTATTGAAGCTGTAACAAGACTCACAAACAATGATTAACAGACAATGCCCTTGTGTGCCATTCAACTAACTAAAGTCAAAATAGAGAATGAAAGTTTTTAGCTGAACAAACTGTATGTAGGTACCCAATGTCAACGATACGGTCACATCAAAAATTGGTTTTCTTCCAAGTCTCGGTGATTATCTTAGCACTCTACCCCGAAAGATAAGCCAGATGTCATCAACATAAATCAAGCTTCAGAACGTCTGCTACTATTGTAAATCGATCGAATTCTACTATTGATTTTAATTCTTACCAATCAAACCTACTATGTATAGTAACTCCGATCAGGTAAACAAAACACACTAAAAAAATTATAGCTGGTTAGATTTTTGTTCCACTAGGCTGTAACCTTTTGATATTTGTTTAATTGTGTGTTTATTGTTATCTCAGCTTCCGAATTGCCATAGGCTGCATATCCATTGATATATAAACACATTATTAAATATACATCCAAAACCAACAGTTAACCGTTTTTATCACATTAGTATTAAATATAACTACTATCTACTGTAACGAGACAGACTTGTGGTGTCGTAAATGCGCATGCCGGTGTCTTCTGATGGCGTCTAGTGATCTATAACCCTCTACGTTGTGTACATCACTTTGTTTTAATTTAACAGGTTCTATGAATGATTTAAATAAGTTCTCGTAACTTGTGGACTCTTAGGGTTCTTATAACCCTCGTAACTGCAAGTTCTTCATTTAAGTAGACTCATACACACACTTTGATGAAATCAAACGCCAGAAACGCTTTATACATTTATTAAACCAATAAACCCTATACTCTTGTATATAAAACTAAATTTAAAGAACCTAATTGTTCCCGTTACCTTTCTGTAGTGGGCACAGTCTAATGAGAAATGTCAGTGCAAGGAAGGACTTGAGAGTTGTAAAGGAAATGATCAGTGAAGGAAATTGCGCCCGCCTCCCTCAATCTGCTGTAGCGATGACTCGCCCGCTGATCAAATGTAGCGTCAAGTACGCAATTAAAGGTAATAGTAACATTAGCGACAAACACGTAATTAGGAATCAAGTAGAGTGCCCAAACTGTTGTCCTGACTCTGTTGAGTTTCTCTTTAAATAGCAGCCCGTAGTGGATATCCCCTCTCGGAAATACCAATGGTGATTCCACCCTATAAACAATCACAGCGTTTCCGCTGGGTAATTATCCAATCGTAATGTTTACATTATGAGGCAGTATTTCTACCGCAATTTAAATCGTATTATAATATTTTCGGTGCTCTTGATCTGGGTAACTAGCCCCCACAGTCGTAACGCGTGACGAATTCTCCAATTAGACTATGCCCAAATATCTTCAGTTTCCTGTAAGAAAAGTGTGAATTATGTGGTCCAGAGCCCTGTGTGTGTAACTTAATACGCCCGCAGTCGCAGCTGTGGGTGAAACCTTAATCTATCCATTAATATGCCTGCACGTGCAATAACTCCTTACATTGGGAAAACACATGCATATCGTAATTACCAAATTCAAACGAAAAACTTAAGCATCTAATATTAATTGTTCATGTTTGTGTCCATTACCATAACCTATAAGTCGCGTCCTCTCACACTATAGTTGTAGACATATTTTTTTCTCAGTTTCTTCTAGTGCATGTTCTTTAACCGCACGTTTGTTACGGTATGAAAAGGACTTTACGACACCCACCCAAGGTGAGCATCGCACCACGGAATCAGTCCTGAAAACATGACACACTTGCCCTGAGATCGGTTCGAAATAGGCTAATAGGCCACGGCTGGAACGCTCAGGGAGTCGGGCGTGAGTCACACGATACGTTCTGGGCAAGCGCGTTGTGGCATAATATATACAGGGTATGTCGAAATTATGAGGGCGCCACCAAGCCTGTCTTAACCCGGCTAACCGGGCCTGGACGGTTAGACGGGAGCGAAGCATGCAAAAATACTCCGCCAATAAGATTATTCAAGAGTTGCAAGGTCAAACAACAACTTCGGGATTGCCTTAAGCAAGGATTGTGATTAGGTGTCCATCCGACCACGACTACGCAGCTGTCCCACTCACCTGCACGCTCACAGCTTCCTCGTTCCGTCGTACAATAATTCGTACAATAAAGGGGCGTCTATCTGTAACAGAACATGCACAAACCGAAACAAACAATAGTTCCCTTAACTAACCAATCATATATTTCACTTCGAGTTACAATGGGGTAGCAGAATGCGTCGCCCTGTATCTAACCTTACTCTATAATTAAGGGCACCAGCTGGCACGCGCGCTCTAAGCTTAACGACAGATGTTGAACATTAGTGAACAGCAATAATAGGTACAAAGATACACATTGCCTTATGCAAGGGCAGCGACGATTTACATTAGCCTTCACGGCCTAAACTGTCTGCAGTCTGAATGAATACACTAGCGTAGTAATGAGTAGTAATGAGTAACACTCGCGTTCACAGCGGTAATCAGGTTAAAGGCACATACCTTAATGCGTGGGCGGCGAGGGAGCCTGGTACAGCTGAGTTGCGACGAGCTGCAATCGTAGGTGGTAGGTACCTTCGGTGTTACAACGGCGAAAGGGGGTGAATGCATAACCGCCTCAATGGCGACGGGAGACGCGTCAAGACGCGTACAACGGGACGACGAAAATGATGGGGGCCTCACTCGTTCTGCTGAACCAAATCCTCGTAGGTCGAGATGAAGGGGGCACGACCCCTCACTAATAGTAGCAGGAACTGGGCTCCAAAACACCCACGTTACGCCGAAGATCACTCGACAAATTTCGAATCACCACCACCACACACAAGCGCTCTCTGCAACGGGCTCTGGAAGACTGCCACTTAAGGCGAAACAGTATATCACAAAGTCGCTGAAACAGCACTCGACGGGAAAAAGGCTGACGCCCCCGCCAAGGGCGGAAGCGCCGCACGAAAGCACAACCTCTGCGACCTCTTGTTCGTTCGACGGCTCTCGGCTGAATGCCCAAGGGAAGCGTTCGCAAAAGGTCACCTTGGCCGCGTCCCCCACGTGACTAAACCACAGCGAATCGCAAGGCGATGAAATGAAACAAGCCAATGCGGGCCACGCCGGTATCACGCCGCCACAGCGTGCTATTCAGAATTCAGAAAAACGCCATCAGAGGAGAGCTCCAACCGACGACAAATACTGCTTTTTAGGCTAACTATGTGCGAAATCGTGATTCTGGAATTAGGCGATGGAGCCAAATAAAGAGCTAAAAGGGCTTAGCATACGGGCACGCTGCTCTAAGCTTAGGCGGCTATTCAAAATACCAAAATGACCTAACTAACGGCGTGAAATGCAATTAAGCATCTGAAACAGCAAAATGACTTAACACTCCCCTTACTTGAAAGAGAGTTCCCCGAAGTCTCTTATAAAACAACGAGGCATTTTGCGACAACGTAACGAGAACTCAAACGAAAACGCAACAACGAAAAACGAACAAAACAAAAACATTCGATACGATAGAGTGCACCCCCAAAGGGATTACGCACACTGGCCACCAGATAGGGTGCAAAGGTGGGAAGAGAGAAGAGGGAGAAGCAAGACTGGATACGCCAGTAGAAAATACGTAAATTGTTTGGGTCAAAATCGGGTAAAATATGGGTCTAAATGGGGTACAAATAAGTCTTACACCTGTGGACACTTCCGACCAACCGTTCCAAAAGAACACAGGGAGGGGGGGGGGGGTATAGAAATGGAAGTCCAAAGTTCCACCCAAGGGTTACCTGAAGAGGGCACGCTGCGCGTCACGAGATCGGCGCATTGTGTGGATCCCACAACTGGTATGAGTACCCAAGAGAAGAGGATGAACCACCAAAAAAAAGGGAAATGGTTGTGACAGAAACTGTCAAAATAGTCATGATCAGTAATAGGAAAAACTCAGTCCACCGAAATCCTCAATCAATGCCGATGCCGGAGCCAAGTCGACTATTAAACCGCAAAGCGCGAGCTCGAAAGTGACTCCAACACCGAACACCAAAAGAAAACCCGGAAGAACCAAGTCTCCAAGGGTGTAGGCGTTCGATGACGCATGCCCAATAAATTCTTTTCCGAACTCCATGCGGCCCAAAGGGACTACCTTACGACGACAGGGTCCGCACGAAACAAAATGACCAGAAACACGCTCTCTTTATGTAATCCCACACAGGTGGTTGAAAATGGCGACGGCCAACGGTACGGTAAAAGAGCGCTAGGCCACGAAAACAACAGGGCATCACTACAAAAAAAAGTCAAAAACCTTTAAATACTCAAACACTTTACACTTAAGAAACCTCATGCGAACAACCGGGCCCTGGTGTCACACAAAGCTCAAAAGCTTCAACGAAACTGTTCACAAAGAACACGATACGTGACAACATGACGTCATCAGACAAAAAGGGTACGGTAAATGACAACAAATCGTCAACAAGTACGAAACATTCCGACCAGCGGTAAAGACTCGTTAAATGCTAACGGTAAGTGTACAAAACACTGCGATAACTGTTAGGGGTGTCCACGAAGAAGTCGGTAAACAAAGTTGGGCGGTACATGATAATAATGAGAATGAGATAAAGGCCAACGAAAATAACTACACCAAACCAACTAAGAAGATGGCCTGAGGGACGTAATAACCGCACGAGCGAATCTCCCCAAGCACACCAACAGCACACCATAACTTATGAACAAACCAAGACACGGTAATGAAGGTGAAAATGAATTCCAACCTGTTTACCAAAAAATCAACTCGGTACAACACCAAACGATAGAGAAAAAAAAATTGTCAAAATCGGTAATCATCAACGTCAAGATCGATAAACCTCGCTAACGTGAACGTTAAAATCGATAAACGTCAGTTCGATACAACAAAAGTGTTAATTTAGCCCAAGGCTAAACAATGTAAACGACAGGGAATCGAAACTCCCACTAAGCCTTCGAAAAGACTTAAAAAAAACAAGGTCGGTACCTTCACTCAACAACATCTGGTACTAAATCCGACTAATACGGGACAAAAATCTGCACTAAATGCAACGAGAGATCTCGGTAGTATGAACTGGCTAAGAAAAACAAGAAACCACGGTAAAAATGACGGAAAAGATGCTCAAAATATGAAAAGACATGGAAAAACACAAAAAGAAAACTCAAAAAGGCGATAAACAACAAGAAAACACAAAACTACAAATAGAAAATAAGAAAAGACAAGAAAAAACATATAGAAAACAAGAAAAGAAACGTAAAGACAAATGACAACTAAGAAAAAACATATACACGGTCAAGAAAACTAATGAAAATAAACTAAGAACAGGAAAAGACAAGAAAAGACATATAGAAAACAGAAGAAAACAAGAAAAGACAAATAGAAAACAAGAAAAGAAGCTCGGTAAAATATTCTACTAAGAAAAAAAAACGGTTTACCAGTCCATACCACTTCGAAATGACGAAAAAAAAACATTTGTGACAACAATATAAATGACACAACAAGGCTAAGCAAAGCAAAGCCAGAAAGGCCTGAAAAGCCCCGCGTTGAGCGACAAAATTAGCCTGTTACGGTATGAAAAGGACTTTACGACACCCACCCAAGGTGAGCATCGCACCACGGAATCAGTCCTGAAAACATGACACACTTGCCCTGAGATCGGTTCGAAATAGGCTAATAGGCCACGGCTGGAACGCTCAGGGAGTCGGGCGTGAGTCACACGATACGTTCTGGGCAAGCGCGTTGTGGCATAATATATACAGGGTATGTCGAAATTATGAGGGCGCCACCAAGCCTGTCTTAACCCGGCTAACCGGGCCTGGACGGTTAGACGGGAGCGAAGCATGCAAAAATACTCCGCCAATAAGATTATTCAAGAGTTGCAAGGTCAAACAACAACTTCGGGATTGCCTTAAGCAAGGATTGTGATTAGGTGTCCATCCGACCACGACTACGCAGCTGTCCCACTCACCTGCACGCTCACAGCTTCCTCGTTCCGTCGTACAATAATTCGTACAATAAAGGGGCGTCTATCTGTAACAGAACATGCACAAACCGAAACAAACAATAGTTCCCTTAACTAACCAATCATATATTTCACTTCGAGTTACAATGGGGTAGCAGAATGCGTCGCCCTGTATCTAACCTTACTCTATAATTAAGGGCACCAGCTGGCACGCGCGCTCTAAGCTTAACGACAGATGTTGAACATTAGTGAACAGCAATAATAGGTACAAAGATACACATTGCCTTATGCAAGGGCAGCGACGATTTACATTAGCCTTCACGGCCTAAACTGTCTGCAGTCTGAATGAATACACTAGCGTAGTAATGAGTAGTAATGAGTAACACTCGCGTTCACAGCGGTAATCAGGTTAAAGGCACATACCTTAATGCGTGGGCGGCGAGGGAGCCTGGTACAGCTGAGTTGCGACGAGCTGCAATCGTAGGTGGTAGGTACCTTCGGTGTTACAACGGCGAAAGGGGGTGAATGCATAACCGCCTCAATGGCGACGGGAGACGCGTCAAGACGCGTACAACGGGACGACGAAAATGATGGGGGCCTCACTCGTTCTGCTGAACCAAATCCTCGTAGGTCGAGATGAAGGGGGCACGACCCCTCACTAATAGTAGCAGGAACTGGGCTCCAAAACACCCACGTTACGCCGAAGATCACTCGACAAATTTCGAATCACCACCACCACACACAAGCGCTCTCTGCAACGGGCTCTGGAAGACTGCCACTTAAGGCGAAACAGTATATCACAAAGTCGCTGAAACAGCACTCGACGGGAAAAAGGCTGACGCCCCCGCCAAGGGCGGAAGCGCCGCACGAAAGCACAACCTCTGCGACCTCTTGTTCGTTCGACGGCTCTCGGCTGAATGCCCAAGGGAAGCGTTCGCAAAAGGTCACCTTGGCCGTGTCCCCCACGTGACTAAACCACAGCGAATCGCAAGGCGATGAAATGAAACAAGCCAATGCGGGCCACGCCGGTATCACGCCGCCACAGCGTGCTATTCAGAATTCAGAAAAACGCCATCAGAGGAGAGCTCCAACCGACGACAAATACTGCTTTTTAGGCTAACTATGTGCGAAATCGTGATTCTGGAATTAGGCGATGGAGCCAAATAAAGAGCTAAAAGGGCTTAGCATACGGGCACGCTGCTCTAAGCTTAGGCGGCTATTCAAAATACCAAAATGACCTAACTAACGGCGTGAAATGCAATTAAGCATCTGAAACAGCAAAATGACTTAACACGTTGACAATCATTTGTCCACCTGTCACCTAATGTTTAAAATGACGTATTCCACTCTTTCAAATATCATCGCTGCATCCCTTATTTCACACCAGTTGTTTGAGCACTAATCAGGATCGAAGGTACAATGTTTGTAGCCTTCTCAGTTTTTCGCTATCTGGAAAACCGCTGATCGCCAGCTCGCCTTGGAATTTGTGGACTGTATGATTGTAGGTTTCACTGAATTATACACACGTTGAAAAGCTAAGGTAGTAATTTATTGCCATAAATTAACACGAACAGTTTAACATTTACAAAGAATTAGCTTTCGGAGTGCGGACCGGTTTGCATGCTGCCACTTTGACAGATGAAACGTAAGTGTTTTTGGAATCGGATGCCGGCGAGGCAGTCTACTGCGCACAGTACGAATTCAGAATGTAAGAGAGGCGGCAAAAGTTTATAAAGTCCTTAACATACCGCCCGCCTTGGAAAGGGTAACCTTTCAAATAAAACAGTACAGAGTTGTCATGTAAAAGCTAGAGCAAAACATGTAACATGAACACACATATATACAAAGCCTAATAGTACATGGATCTTAATCTAGTACAAGAAAACCCGAACAATGGGGAGCCAAAAGGCTTTACGAAAACTGCGCTGAACGCTAACGCACTAGTTCACAACGCTAGGTAGCGGGCGCAATTTGGCGAAGGATCGCTTCACGATCCCTGACACAGTGTTCACTGACGCCACACGCGTAACGCCGTCAAGGCCAGGGTGCAGCTCGGTGACCCGGCCTAACCTCCACTTCAGAGGGGGTAGATTGTCATCCTTGATGAGGACCATGGAACCAGGCTGGAGGTCCGAAAGATGCGTGCGCCATTTGGTGCGCTGTTGGAGTTCCGAGATGTACTCCTTGCTCCATCTTTTCCACACATTCTGGTGTAGTTGTTGTATTCTCTGGTATTTAGACAGCCGAGACTCGACTATCTCAGTTACGTTGGGATCAGGCAGTGACACCAACGGACGACCAATCAGGAAATGAGCAGGAGTCAAAGGCTGAAGGTCGTTTGGATCAGAGGATAAAGGGGACAGGGGTCGGGAGTTTAAGGTCGCTTCCACCTGTGCCAACAAAGTGCTAAATTCATCATAATTTAGACTAGCGTTACCTATAACGCGACGTATGTGATGTTTGGAGGACTTGATTCCGGCCTCCCACAATCCGCCAAAGTGGGGACTGTGCGCGGGTATAAAATGCCAAGCTACTCCGTCGTTCGCGACTGATTCGGAAATAGAAGGGTTTTGTTCCGCGAGAAAATTGCCTAATTCGATTAACTCGGAATTAGCGCCTACAAAGTTAGTGCCGTTGTCTGAGTAGACATGGAGCGGTTTGCCTCGTCGAGCCACAAACCGGCGAAAAGCCATTAAGAAGGTTTCAGTAGAAAGATCAGCGACCAATTCAAGGTGCACTGCCTTTATGACAAAACAATAAGCTGTAACTCGTTGTAAGCGAGCGAAGCTTGAATACTGATTGAACGGAAATGGTTCAACAGAGGTTACAGGAAAACTCTGAACTTCCTTTTTGAATTCTGGAAGCTCAGCACGAACATGTTTGGAAGTAGGCCAAGAGGCCTCACCTTCGCTTAGCCAGGTGGGACCATGCCACCAAAGGCTTGACAGACCCAGCGGGTCAACTGTCAGGGAAATTTCAGACAAGCTGCTACGATTGGTAGCCTTACTACTTGTAGAATCTGAAATCTGGGATATTTCAGACAAGCTGCTACGATTGGTAGCCTTACCACTTGTAGAATCTGAAATCTTCTCTACTGATAAGAATCTTTTCGGAGCGATTTGCAATGAATCACCCAATACCTCTACAGGCTTCTTGAAAGGGATAGAGACAACGAATCGACCATTCGCTTCTCGTTGAGTATTTTGCACGAAATGTGCCTCACAGGCGTTCTCTTCATTTGTGCGAACCTTTTCCTCTGGGTAATGTTCGAGTTGCCAAAACCTAGCAATGGGATCAGAAGCATCCTCGATCGTGCTAAGATTGCACTGTACAGGGTACGCAGAAGGGGGGCCTGTGGGGCCAGAAACAATCCAACCAAAACGAGTTTTTTGGAGGATAGGAAGATTTGGGCCTAGACCAATTTGTCCAATACAAAGGAGCTGCCAGAAAATGGGCGAACCAATCAGAATGTCGATGGTGCCCGGTTGGTCGTAGGACAGATCTGATAACTTGATGTTATCAGGAACCTTGAAGCTGTTTCGCTGGACGCGAAAACTTGGGGTAACACCCGTAATCTCATCGAGAACAAGACAGGATAGGCCAATGCCGTATGAAGTGTGAGGGGCTTGCAGCTTGATATCACACCTAGCCTTGATTTGAGAAGTGGCTTTACTTAAGCCAGAAACAGTAACGTTGACTTCGCGAGTTGGAAGCTTCAACTTTTTACACAGATCTGAACGTATAAAGTTCGATTGGGAACCGGAATCCAGCAGGATTCGCACAACATGAGGCGTACCATCATCAGCGATGAGTTTAGCGGTAGCCGTAGGTAAGAGTACCTGAAAAGCATTCGAACAGAATGCCGAAATCGATTGGTTTAGTTCAACAGGGGTTTCTGCCGACATCGCAGATCCTGGTTGACTAGAAGAAGCGTTCTGAGGCTTATCCTCATGAAGAAGTGTGTTGTGCCTTGATTTGCACTTTCTACACGTATATTTGGAGCTACAAAGGCTCGCAAGGTGACCCTGAGTTAGGCAATTAAAACATACACGGAGCTCTTTTGCCTTTGAATTTCTGTCACGAACAGACAGCTTGACAAACTTATCGCATTTGTACAAGGAATGAGATCCTTTACAAAGTGGACACGAAGGGGTACCCGACACAAATGATTTCGAATGTACCTTGGAAGACTTTTCGGGTACAAGCTTGCTATCTTTTACCTCTAGAGTTTCTAGAAGATTTGCTGTATTTTGTAAGAATTCCTTGAACTCATCAAGATTAGGCAGGTCAGAACTTGACCGGTTTCTAAGGACCTCCCATTCACGAAATGTAGTGGGGTCCAGTTTTTTAGAAACTACATAAATTATAACAAAATCAAGAAGCTCGCTTTCGGTAGCTAATGATTTGATTGCTGCAAAATGTTTGAATAACATATCGCTAATCGTACGCAATTTAGTTGCAGATTCCTTACTGCAAGATTCAAGTTCAAAAATAGCCTTGAGGTGGTTATGAACCAGAATTTTTGGATCATTGTATCGATTGCACAATGCCTCCCAAGCTAGAGTATAATTACCCGCAGTAAACTCTAAACTTTTTATAATTTGGCTTGCATCACCCTGTAAACTAGCCTTTAAGTAATGCAGCTTTTGAATATTAGTTAACGTTTGATTCTCATGAATTAAGCTACTAAATATCTCACGAAATTCTAACCATTCTGAAACACTTCCTGAATATTTGGGAATCGAAATTGCAGGAAGGCGTACAGCTTGATTATTGCAATGTGAACTGCAATTTGAATGCGTTGATCTTACGCTACCATTAGGAGATCCAGAACGATCTAATGCAACATCAGACTGGCTGTTGTATTCATTAATCAAATATTTAGCTTGTGCGATTGCAAAATAATAAGAGTCTTCAAATTCGACTCGCTGTTGCATTTCCCGTTCTGCATCCTCACTGGCTTCTAAAATTTGTTCATGAACCGCATCATATTCTGATAACAATGCGGCTGCATTATTCAATCTTTCTTGTAACTGAATAATTTGAATGCTAGATAACGATTGATCTACCTCGTAAATTGCTTGCAACGATTGCACGTATTTTGCGAAACTCGTAAGCTTGCCTTTGATAGAGCCACGTGCCCTAACAAGCGAATTCATAATTGTTGAAATTAAAACAATTTAACAGATCGAACTAACTTTTCGTACGCCCCTGGCGTGAATTTTGTACGCTTCTGGTACGCGGACCCAACGGGTCAACTATCTGTGGTATTTCAGGCAAGATGCTATGCGCGGTAGCCTTACTACTTGCAGAATCTGAAATATTCTTTAATGATAAAACCCTTTCGCACGCCTCTGGCGCGAATTTGTTTATAACGCAGACAGCGCTTGCTAGCAACGCGAGAAACTTGTAGCTTACGACGCAGAAAACGACCCTGGTACAACGCGGGAAACTTGTTGCTACGACGCAGAAAACGGCCTTGGTACAACGCGGGATTATTTATGAAACATGCAGGGGATATCGCTAACAAACGTAATAGCTTGGCATTTCACGCAATTAAAATGTTTATATGACTCATAAACCATTTGTTTACGCAATAATACGCAGCTGAAATTATGCACACATGCAAACACAGACGAAATAAACCAAATTTATGCATAGGAAAATCAGGCTTACATTTGATATTGGTGTGTGCCGCCTTGCCGGTTTTCTGTTCCTACTACCGTCTGGCTAGCAGCTGCAATGCCCACGTGCACGAATCTTGGCGTTGATAGCACCGTCTGCTGTCTTCCTTCCTCTCGTTACGGGCACCGCATGCGCCCTCTTCGTTCCACGCGTTGCTGCGAATTTGGACGCTGCTTCCTTGCGGCCGATTGCATGCGATGCAATACAAACTGAATATGCTTTGTACTTGCCTATGACCAATGTTGTCGAATGCTGTCGCTGTTTTGGACCCGCAATGACCTAATGTGGTTTAATCCGGTTCTGTAGGACCAATGTTTGAGCACTAATCAGGATCGAAGGTACAATGTTTGTAGCCTTCTCAGTTTTTCGCTATCTGGAAAACCGCTGATCGCCAGCTCGCCTTGGAATTTGTGGACTGTATGATTGTAGGTTTCACTGAATTATACACACGTTGAAAAGCTAAGGTAGTAATTTATTGCCATAAATTAACACGAACAGTTTAACATTTACAAAGAATTAGCTTTCGGAGTGCGGACCGGTTTGCATGCTGCCACTTTGACAGATGAAACGTAAGTGTTTTTGGAATCGGATGCCGGCGAGGCAGTCTACTGCGCACAGTACGAATTCAGAATGTAAGAGAGGCGGCAAAAGTTTATAAAGTCCTTAACACCAGTCTCTTATGTTATTTTGGCATTGGCCCTCGACGACCCCCTACGTTACCTCGCAAAGTAGTAATGAATTGCGTATTTGGCATCTCTAAGAATATGGCCAAGGTAAGATACTGTACGTTGCCTTACCTTAGCATTCTTTTCAAACATGTGCTAGAATTAACTGCGTTAATTTCCTCAGGTAACTGTCATAAATTAGTTTAATACAACACAAGCTATCTAAATACACTGAAATGAATCAACCGCAAGTAGGGGCAGAAATATTAATTTATTAGTCAGGTAAAATAAAAATGTACGTAATCAAATTTACATAATTAATACTGATTATTAATCTGGTCGCTATGCTAGCTCTTAAATTTTACTTAACAAATCAAATTACCTTGGTTTCTACTTTTACTAGAACAAAGTATTGTAACCAACTCCTTATTAAATTGCTGTTA
Organism: Agriotes lineatus; assembly: GCA_940337035.1. Taxonomy (NCBI): domain Eukaryota; kingdom Metazoa; phylum Arthropoda; class Insecta; order Coleoptera; family Elateridae; genus Agriotes; species Agriotes lineatus. The sequence goes on from CALNHX010004559.1 coordinate 47,143, forward strand.
ACCTTAGTTACTGACGCTTACAAAACAGGAAAACAGTTGTTGGATGTAAAATTTTACAATAATTATACCATTTTATCAATAAAAATACTTTTTTATTTAACTAAATGTGTCTGAGCTCTACCTTACGTCGTTTCTGTACAAAAGAAATAACTTTAACGCATTCACGATTCGATACTGCCGTGTCTTCTGTGTTGCTGATTCTCTTAGCGTGATTTACGATTCCTAGCGCAACTTCAACTTTTCTAAACTAGTTAAAGGTGGCTGAATGGGCTGACTCCGGTCCTGATGTCCCAATATTGACCTAGGATGCGCAGAAAACGTCTTTAGATTGATTTAATCTACAAGCGATTCGACTAATTGTTCCAAATTTTGTTTTAATATGCTTTTGCGATTCTAAATCGAGTTACAGTGTGTGGTAATTATTAATACACCGTTCTAAGTTAACAGTTTTACAAACTGTGCGTATTTTACGACCAATAACCGTTTGAACAATTAAATTCGAAGAAGCCAAGACTAGCAAAACTCGCCCCATTGAATGATTTTCTCATTTCCTTTTTGTTAACAACAAGGGAATCAGTCAAAGACAACCTTACTGTTCTCCAGTGTAGGAACAGCATTAATAGTATTAACCTGTTGTATTACGGACTGTTGTGATCTGCTTCCAAATGGTGGTCTGATATAATGCTCCCTTCTGCTAATGTTTTATTTAACTTGTATACACTAATCGGTCGGTATGAGTTGAGTTCCTTAGGTGGAAATACTTTAATCTGACAACAGTTACAAGTTTTTTTAACTTGCATACCCTTTACGGGAGATTTCTTTAGATTTAAATTACTTCTGATGATGCTTTTTACCTAATTTGGTCTTATAAGCTGCAATAGGTTTGCTTGGTGTTTTTTCTTTATCTGCTATGGGCCTTTCACTGTTTGGGTTTCTTATGGGTTGTATATGTACCGCTGTCTTCTTTTTCTTTATTTCCAAGTAAATGATGACTGAAATGTGGTCGGTTGCAATATCATAATTTGATTCGATGACTTGATGTCCTGTTGTAAATTCTTTGGTTACAGAAAAGTCTAAACAACCTGTTTCAAACGTTCATTCGTTGTTTCTCCTTGATGTTCGCTCTGTCGGATATTTTTGTATATTTTGCATTTTATCCGCCATTTTTAGCAACACATTTAGCTCAAAAGGTTCCTCTTCCGTTGCGTCATGCACAATTCTGCTGTTGTTGCTGTATTATTATCACTGTCTTTCTAAAACGGTATCATATGTTAATTAGGGAAGAATTCTGGTTTTGCCATTATATGGCTATATACCTATAGTACGAGAGGTAAATAATTATATGCGCAAAAAAAAGAGAAGATGAGGTACGGTAGATACCAGTGCAAACAATTCCTAATTTTTCAAAAAGAACTCGACGTCTATTCGTGTTACAACTAAACTAGTAGAAAAAGAGTGCAGCAAATGAGTAGACTGTACAGTCTACCTACAATGAACTAACCGAATTTGGGTACAAAGCATTTTACATTTATCTTAGCTTATAATGTAGAAAATTGTTGAAATTTGCCACAAAATCGTTTAATGGACACACGTTTTTAGAAGAACAATAATGTTAAAATTTATACTCAAATATTTTATAAATATGCAACCTACCTATTAAGAAATCAAAGGTGTGATATTTATTAACATATGATTAAAAAAATTATCTACTGTATTCATCAAACTTCATAAGATGCACCAGTAGTCAACCTCTGTAACAAGTCGATAACACTTAATTCTATATGTGGAAGGTATTTTCTATTATACAACTTAGACAAGGTATATAAAAAACGAATGTTTCGTATACTGCTTCACCTTCCTTGATCAAATTTAGGTAACTTGCGGAGTCATCTCTGAATTTATTTACGTGTGCCGGGCGCTTTTCAAAGATTAATTTGTAAAAGATTACACACAGACTGCAACATACGAATACCAAAGAGCAGAGAGTGTCAACAATCCAACTAGTTTCGCAGTTGAGCGACGCTTTTTGATCCGACCGTGCTTGAAGCTTAATAAAACTTGCTCTAACTTGCTACACTTCCTCAATTACAGCTGCAATTTGATTTGTGTGCCTTATCGACTTCTGCTTTCATCCCGTCGCAAGTGCCGCGAACAAAACACCCCTGCCCTAATTCTATTTGGCACGTCAGTATATGGACTCTAATTAATTTATTGCTATTCATTTCCCTGTCGCTTAGTTCTGACTACGGGACGGGTCCCCTCGCGCAATAATGGTTTATTTCAATTTGGCAGTGAACTGGTCAAAGCATATGCTTCTGCTCTGCAGACGGATTCTACTTCGAGATTTTAGCGGGGTAGTCGCTACCCAGCCATGCGTACATCTAGAAATGCTCATTCATTGAGTAAATGGATTTATGATATTAGCCAGGCTTTGGAGTAGCTAAAATCTGAGACAAACTGAAACCGTATGACTAAAACCTAGTGCTTTATTACATAGTTTTATACAAGATGGTATAGATGCACATTTGTTCTCAGCCAGAATGACTGAATATGAAATCAATTCAAAGGTATTGGTTTGAATAAAGGGTTATAGTCACCCACGTACTGCTTCCACACATTAAATTAATTTTATTCTTAAGAAAAGCAAGCGTCTTACATACTCGTATATGGCTTCAACTCAACGATCCTTTATTTAATGTAGCCAAGAAAAATGTGTCATGAGGCGGAGTGCTAGAGCCCAAATACCTTAAAAATTTTCTTTTCATTTTTAAGAGCAAAATTTGAAATCTCAAGACTGAAAATATTTGATCTAATACCAATTCTTATCGTTAATAAATAAGTCTATACTATACGTTCAATAAAAATTTCGCAGGCTGGTACTTTATTGACCAAAGGACGTGAATAGCAATTACGGGCTTAGCAATGAGGGATCTCCAACTTTTCACTTGCCATTATACAGCGTCTGGAAGTGAGTAGAAAATTTTAGTTTAATTTGATAGAGAGAAAAAAACCACTTTAGATTTTCCTTGTGAAAAGGTCGCAGCCAAGTCTATTGAAATGCTAAAATTGTTCTCAATTTATTTAAATTGTCGTTTGATGTTTTTCAACATATGTTGCTTGCTCAGAACTAAATAACTATAATAAAAATCAAAAATAATTAGTATATATGAAAAATACATGCTTAGCTGAAATATAAAATGTTGGAAAATTGGAAAGTGGAGAGATAATAATTTCCTCAACATCATCCCCAACTTCAAAGGTAAGGATTTTTACACTTTATTGATCGGTTTTTGAAGCTTTGGGTGGCCGTGGATGAAGATGACGATTGATGGCAGACTGAATATCTTTATCACGGTAACCGGTGTTTCTAAGGGGTTTTCCAATTTGGTTTAATTCAGCGTGGACATTATCGGGTTGGAATACAGAAACAGCCTGGTGAACATGATCCTCCCACAGCAGTAGTCTTTCCTCCCTATATCCACCAAGTCCCAGATCGCATAAGAAAGTTTCTTCGAAAACAAAACATTAGAGCAGTATTCAAGCCCCAGAGCAAAGTCGCACAGGTTCTCCCTTCACCTACAGATAGATGTCATCTAATATTGTTTATAGAGTCCCTTGCTCTTATAATGCTATATACATTGGTGAAACAGGACGTTTAGAAAAAACTGGCATCTCTGAACACCAGCGCTGTCTCAAGTCCGGTTTCGTTTAATCATTAGCCATCGCCAAACACCGACGTGATGCTGGCCATAAGATCGTTTTTGATGAAACTTCCATTACCTGCAAAGCTCCATTCTTCTTTAGCGGTAAGATTCGCGAAGCAATTGAAATTTACAAACACCCTAATAATAGGAATAGGCACTAAGGTTGTTACTCCCTCCCCCCCCCCCGCCGTCACACGACCGCGACGGCACCTATCTACGTGTAAATTCTCGGTATGCTCTTTCCGATCGTTAGAAGAGTTTCGCTTCTGACGTGGTTTACTCGTTGAATTATCTTGTTCTTTTGCTTTTCGTACGAATTAATTAATAATGACACGATTCAATCCCGCAAGTCCATATATCTAATACTTACTATATTGCTAGCGGCTATGAGTGGGAAACTCACCGATGAAGTGAGACACACAACCAACTCCTTCATGTATACGGTGAGCTGTGCGCAAACGCGGCGGCGTCGTCCGCCCAATGGGGAAGTGGTCAAGTTTCTAAAGGCGGAGTTCGACTTACCACGCATGCGCACGAGACGCGTTATACTCTAAGTGAGACTATGTCGGCGCCGTAATGTTTTCTGAAGTTTCCAGGCCCTACCAGCAATATATGTGTATTATATATATGCGCAAGTCGTTCATTACTTAATGACAATGGCCGTGAAAGCCTCCGAAATCATCATTTAAAAGTGTCTTAATTTTGGTGTTATTGGCTTTTCGTGTCATAATTACTGTTATATTGTATTTCATCGGCATTGATTATGATACCCTGTTGGTTATTTTTTAAAAAGCTAATTCTGTTTCGTTTATTTTAATTAAGAATTATTTTTTTCTATAGCGCATGTTAAAGTGTGCTTTTATCAACTCAAAACAAAAGGTCAAGTTTTACTTTAACAGCAAGGGTAGATAAAGTAGAACTTTAACATCAAGGATAGATAAAGTAATTTAATTTTCTAACTTTTGTTTAAATTAAATATGACAGCCCAACCCAATCTAGCTACTGACATTTTGAAATGTAATTGACTATTCTTATTTTCTTTTGAAATTGTTAAAGTTCTTGCTATAGAAAAAAATGTGTATTATACGCGACGATAAAGTTATTTCTATACACTCTTGAATCATTAACGTCTCGACTTCGTCTCGACGTTAAACGATTCACTCGTCGATAAAATTTAACTTTATCGTCTTGTATAGTAAATTACTATTTTTAGTTTGAAGATTATAATTTTTCTATTATAATTCATATTTTTATATGGTTAGTTAATATGTTACATATTTTAGCTCTAGTGGCATTTTGTTTATCTTGATCAATTTTTTTAATGTTGTTCTCTATGTTAAAAATACATTATTCTTTAGAAAATGTTTTCTGGGCCAAAACATACTTCAGTGAAATTCTTGTTAATTTTGACGTTTGTTAGACTTGCTAAAATTTGAAGAGTTGCACTAGCTCGATTCTGATTGACGATGCATATCTGACTAAACATATTAATAATCTTTTAAAACAAAAAAATGTATAATTGTAAACCACCTTTAGAACAAAACAAGTTTCCTGCAAGCCCAATACTTAGCTTTATAAGTGACCCTACTAAGTATTTTGCATTAAGTAAGTTTATTTATTTAGTATGAAATACTAATACATAGAATCATTATTATAGCTTAAGTTGTTTATCATTAATAATAATAACATTAATATTAATAGTATTGTTTCACAAAGCTGCTTAAATATTTTTTAAAACTATAAATGTTTGTCATTTTTTACATGCTAGGAAAGCGAACTATACACTTTCAGTCTCTTGTCATACAGAGAATTTTGTGTACACGCGTTATTTAATTTAGGCAGCTTAAAATAAAATCGATTCCTCGTTTTATATTGATGAACATCAGCATGTAGTTATCAAATGATCCGACATTTAATTCAGCAATAAATTATTAACAGCTTTGTAAATCAAAATCATTGTATTAAAATAAATATGCTGTTTGATACTTTGGTACGCCATTGCGTATTCAGCATTAACTCAATATTCGTATATTTAGAACATTGCAAAATAGTTTGCATCGCTGTTTGGTTGTTTTTGCTATCTTTGCAAATCCACTTCGTAACAAAAAAAAAGAGGATACTTGCACAGTAATCAAAATGTGACGCAATAATGGTTTTAGACTAGAATCCCAGCACTGATACTTAGTTTACTAGCTATTCTTCCTAAAAATCCTATTCTTTTAGCAACTTTCTTAATAATAACATTGGTATTACTACGAAAAGTAAGTCTATTATCTATAATGGCTCCCAGATATTTAATTTCAGACACTTGTTCTAGTTCTACACCGTCTATTTTTACTCTAACAGATGTATTTTTACTATTAATTGTATTTGACACAATTACGCGCTTTGTTTTGGAAATATTAAATTTTAGTTTATTGATTTGTAACCACTGTGATATTATCTCAAGATCTGTATTTCTTTTGTTGACGGCATTAGTAGTATTTTCAGCAGTTACCCAAACGAATGTGTCGTCAGCAAACATATTTAGCGAGCAGTGTTTAACATTTATTTCCAGATCATTGATGTACAGAAGGGATAGCAATGGACCTAATACAGATCCCTGAGGAACCCCTAATGTGTTAGGAATTTCCGTTGATTCCTCTTCATCATACACAGTTGTTTGAGATCGCAAAAATAGATAACTCTCGAATCATTGTTTTTCGATTCCCTGTATTCCATATTTGTCCAGTTTTGTGATCATTATAATTTAGAAACGCGCCCACTACACTGTTCTGTTGATCAATTTCACTTTTCCAATTCGCTAAAACTACATTTAATAATGTTTCACACGAATGCTTGCTTCTGAATCCGGATGTTTGCCACTTATAATCTTATTTGCTTCGATAAACTCCTGCAACCGGTCTTTGCATCTTATACATTTCATTAAGAAATTTTTAAAAAGGAATTACTAGCATTAAAAATAGAAACATTAAAAACCAATCACTTCACTTGCATTAAAATTATGTAAATTATAAGAAGCCTAATAATCAGCAAAACCGATAGCCAAATTTAGACAATTCTCCTTACACTTCTCAACTGTATGAAAAAATTATAATAACTTTGATAGCCTTTAGCCACATCATAAGTGAATAGATTCATCCACAATATATCCAATATTATGTGAATACCGTATTCATACATAGTATAAAACAAAATAATTAATAAAAACAGCCAACATTGTTAATTTCTGCAGGTACTCTTGCTTGCAAAGAATAGCAGCCCTTCTTTAACAAAAACTCTTTTAATGAAATCTCAAGTTCTTTTTAGCTATTGTAAACAGAGCTTCTGGTATAAAGGTAAAAATTTTTGTCACGAGTAAATGTATTTTTATTTTTTAACACAAAATAAGACGGGCTTCTAAATTAATAGGGATGGCATGTTAGTATTTTCTTGCTTCTAAAGGTTAAAAAGAACTTAAAGTAAACCATATAAAAACTGCTCTTACAATCCATAACCTAACAGGTAACATAAAAAATTATAATATAAAAATCTTAAAGACACACCAAAAAAACTTGAAGTATAGCTTACCAAATAGATCGTAGCAACGTCACGTCAATTATATAAAAAAAATTGCCCAACACAAACAATCAATACATCAAACTTTAACACCAAAGAAATCAAATACAGCATGTTTAGATCGTGCAATAGATAAATTATAACTACATTACAAATTCAATACTCCAAAAATACTATACAGTGAGTTTTTTATATCGACAATATAGCTTCTGAAAGTATATTGTATCTAAAAAAAAACTCAAAATTTTTCTTGGATCTGTTGTTTTCCTATAAGACAGAGTTAAACATTTTAGAAAAAGTTTTGAGGGCTACTAAATTTGTAGTAAGCCAGCATGTTTTTAAAAGTAGGTGAGTAACGACACCGTTAAAATCACGAGTGTCATAATACTATGAAACCTTAGAGTAGGTTGGAATTCGTTTTTATGTTACAATGAACCTTGAGAAACTACACGGTCAACATAAGAAACACCCTGAATGTGCATTGTTAAAGCAATAGTTCTTCCTTACGAAGTCGATAGAAGACAAATAGTTATTTACATTACAAGTCCGGGAAGGAATATTTTGCCGGACTAGTAGACATATTTCAGTGAAGACACTTTACGGATTCTTTGCGTATACTACTCGTATTTTTCTGCAACTCTTTCTTACAAAAAATGGCAATGTTTGCCCCTAACTGTTTTAACGTCTGTAATACAGAAATATTGCCCAAAATTATGCTCAATATAGGTAAAACTATCTTAATGCTGGTAATAACACTAAAACAGTAAAGGAAAACGCTTAGTAATACGAATTACACTTACTGCAGACGGAAAAAAGTTGCAGTCGGTGGGATTCCAACCTGCAGAACCCGATTGTTTGTCTTCCGCTTTAACCACTTGCCTATAAAGGACACGCACCATGACGACTGATCACAGACGAAGTGCGCTCTATCGTAGCCGGTTAAAAGCCTACGCAGAGACGCCGGCAGTTGATCAAAAGATGGGTAAAACTGCGAGATAGTCAGAGGTACTAATTGAAATAATTAGGTGTGTATAATAAGAAGAAACGAGTGGCATACTTAAAATACATGGAGAAATTCGTAGGAATTGTAAATTAAGTAAGGGAAAATGTTGAACCAATCTCATTACCATTACCATAAACAGATGCTAAACAACACCAAGAAACGATCAGAAAATATAGTAGTTGAGAAAAATATCTAAGACCAGTAAGAAGACACAGTATTATACATAAGCGACATTGGGCTAGTAGCTGAAAGCAATATAAAATTTCAGCCCTTGGTAAAAGCGTGAATAGAAGAAATAGAAAGAATGAAAATGGAGATTAACATAAACAATAACAAATCCGAAAGCGAACGGATATATATTCATACTAACATGCAAGTGAAAAATCGAAAATGAAATATCAAGCAGATGTCACAAAGCAGTCATAATACCTTATACACTAAATAAGATAGTGTACAGCAAAAAGAATAGATAAACAGTAAAATGTACCGTATATAATATGGTAGCATATGCTAGTTATGCATGTTTGAATCAGAACAGATAAGGCAGATACGTCAATGTTATAGTAGTAATAAAACAGATGAGAGAACGAGAACAATCTAAAGAAACAGCTAGGATGGTACGTACAATCATCCACAGAACTAATGTCACCCCGAACGCCAGCTTGGCTATTTCGATAGGCAACACATTTAACGCCACTTGACCGAATGTTTCCTAGAGGGTAGTACACACAAAGCGTGTCACCGGAAAATAATTAGGCAGAGAGAAAGTAGACATTTTAGAAGCAAATCCTTCCTTTTAATATTTCGGTGGTGAATCACACGGGGTTACAGTTTATTTGTATTAAGCAGATTTTATTTCACTGCTGTTGTTAATATTATTTGTTATTTATAAAATGTAGAAACAAGACATGAAGTCATTCTGGTTGAATATAAACTTTAACAGATATTGATTAATGAAATTGTTGAAGAGTTTAAAGATTTTCGTTTATTGTTAAACGTTTTAAGTGATTGAGGAATCACCATCGCTACCATCTTCCCGAAGTTTAATTTAAAATTAAAATAGTTTTTTCTACCGCTAAATCCCGGTGAGGTTTTTAAAAATAAAAAATGCGGATGAAAACCTCTACAGAATGCCATCATTCGGAAGTGATGTAAAGCCGTGGGTCCCATGTTACTACGATGTGTAGCATGTAAAAGATCCCTTGCTAAGGTTGGAACTCCTTAGTCTCGGCAAAATTCTAAGTAGGACAAAGGTACCTGGTACTCTGCATGCCTAGACCTTGTTCATGGGGTTGGCAAAAAGGGCCTATAAAGGCCTACTTGCTAGACTCGCTAGAGTCTCCCCAAAAATAACACTAACTAACTCTACCGCTAAAGGCACAACACTGGAAACCTAGATTTGACAAACAAATATTTATCTTGTTTTCACAATTTGAAACACAATTTAGTAGAAACTTGAAAAATAAGAAATAATTTAAATTGTTCTACTTGAGGAACGTGAAAAATTTTTGCAAAACTGAAAGATTAATTAAAAGGTTTTAAAATTTAAACATATACAGTGGAACTTCTATTTACGAAGTCCCCAAATTCAAGAAAAAAATCATTAAAAGGAAATTTCGTAAAATAGAAAATCATTTAAAATAGCCTAATAAATGCAACTTCCGAAACGTCTTGTGATAAACACCCTAGACTGTGGAAAAAGTCCGATAAAACAAATCATAGTAGACCACTGCCAAAAATTATATCATTCAGAGAACAACTGCAACTGGTTGTTTTCCAAACAGCATTTTATACAGGGTGTCCGGATAAGGGTACGGAGCGGCTGTAGGTGGACAACGGTAAGGCCTAGAGGTTTGGGAAAAAAATCCTTATAAATAAAGTGGGCAATAGAAATTGCTGGAAATTATTTTCAAGTTCGTAATTCGGCCGCTAGAGGGCGTAACTGTTATGAAGGAATATAAAAGTCACGCTATCTTGGAAAGTTACACGATGAGCTATAACGTTGAAAACATCATTTGATAGCTTGGCCAATACCGCAGCATTTTGTTTTGTGACATTTTTTCGTATCTGTCATAATAAGGGAAGGGGAGGCCAATACATTTTTAATAATTTACATTTTAATACCTCCTGAACCATTCAACCGATTTGAATATTTTTGGTCTCGTTTGAAAGAGCATATAACGGTCTTTTAAGAGACATTTTTTGTTGAGTTCTTTTGTTTAAAATAAATTAACTAGAGGGCGTTATCTGCAGCGATTACACATTTTTGCTATTTTTGAAAAAAAGTTTAATGGGACGGTACTATTTTCTTGACAGATCCTCAGCCATCATAAAATTAGCTAAATTTTAGTGAAAACCGCATAGAGATATCTCCATCCGTTATCGATTTATAGGAGAAAATGTAAAAAATTCGAATACCTCAATCGGATCAAGTCACCTTAGCGAGCAAAACAAATCATATAGCCATGGTAACTGCTAAAATTAAAAAGACTACCGATTTGCCAACTGTCAAAACTTAGTTCTGATATTTTCTGTGGCTTAGATTTACTTTTTAATTCATTTTTTTTAAATAATCATGTCATTTACTAACGCGGAAGCGTATGATATGTTACGCATTTATTTTCAATGTTTCGAAAATGCTGCAATTGCGTCGCGACAATATGCAATGGAATTTCCACAAACAAGACATTTTTCTCGAGAAGTGTTTTCAAGATTGGCTAGACGAATACGGGAGACTGGCAACGTGCAGCCCATTCAAGCAACTCGAAGATTTCGTAGAACACGCATCGAGGAAAATATTATTAACGTTTTGGCGTACGTGCAATACGATCCCACCTTAAGCATCAGAAAAATTTCCAACGACTTAGGAGTCCCAAAAACAATTACCAATGACATTCTTCAAGAAAATAGTATGCATCCCTACCACATTGTTTTACATCAGGCATTAAAAGATACTGATTATGATAGTAGACTGAACCATTGTCACTGGCTGTTAAATATGATTCGGGAAAATCCAAATTTTCTTTTACAAATATTATGGACGGATGAAGCAACTTTCAGTAGCGCAGGGGGTGTAAATTTGCATAATATGCATTATTGGTCCGAGCAAAACCCACATTGGATGCGGCAAGTAGAACATCAAAATCGCTGGAGTTTGAACGTATGGTGCGGAATTGTGGAAGGAAAAATTATAGGCCCACATTTTTTTGACCAAACCCTTAACGGAGAAAGGTTTTTGGAATTTTTGAACTTTTTTCTTCCACCACTTTTAGAAGATGTATCCTTAGAAACAAGAAGGAACATGTGGTTCCAGCTTGATGGTTGTCCGGCGCATTATAACCGAAACATACGTCAGCATTTAGACCAGCAATATCCGAATCGTGTTATTGGAAGAGGAAGTCTATTTCCCTGGCCAGCGCGCTCGCCGGATCTAACTTGTTTAGATTTTTACCTATGGGGTAGATTGAAAGACCTGGTTTTTCAAGAGAAACCAACAACAAGGGAAAATATGATGGAAAGAATACGAAATGCCATTAGAAGTTTGTCCAGGGCTGAAATTGAAACAGCGGTTTTTTCGACCGAAATTAGATTAAATAAATGCATCGAGAATGATGGAAGACATTTTGAACATTTGTGAGCTATTTGTGGCTAAACTTTGAATAATTCTAAGTGTTTTGTGCTTATTTTGTTTTATTGTTGTTACTGATGTTCTGTTGGCCCGTTGGCCTTTAAACACGCTTCAAAACTAGTTTTGAACCAGTCCTAAGCCTGGGCAAAGTGTGAAGGAAGGCTCGACGTGTTAACAATTTTGTGCTAAGTGAGGAGAAAATTGAATCGTAGAATTACGTCGTTTACCATGGCTATGTAATTTGTTTTGCTCGCCAAGGTGACTTGATCCGATTGAGGTACTCGAATTTTTAACATTTTCTCCTATAAATCGATAACGGATGAAGATATCGCAACGCGGTTTTCACTGAAATTTAGCTAAGTTTATGATGGCTGAGGATCTGTCAAGAAAATAGTACCGTTCCATTAAACTTTTTTCCAAAAATAGCAAAAATGTGTAATCGTTGCAGATAACGCCCTCTAGTTAATTTGTTTTAAACTAAAAGACTCAACAAAAAATTTCTTTTAGAAGACAATAAAATGTTCTTTCAAACGAGATTAAAAATATTCAAATCGGTTGAATGGTTCAGGAGGTATTAAAATGTAAATTATGAAAAATGTATTGGCTTCCTCCTCCCTTATTATGACAGATACAAAAAAATGTCACAAAACAAAATGCTGCGGTATTGGCCAAGCTATCAAATGATGTTTTCAAAGTTATAGCTCATCGTGTAACTTACCTAGATAGCGTGACTTTTATGTTCCTTCATAACAGTTACGCCCCCTAGCGGCCGAATTACGAACTTGAAACAAATTTCCAGAAATTTGTATTGCCCACTTTATTCATAAGGATTTTTTTCCCAAACCTCTAGGCCTTACCATTGTCCACATACAGCCGCTCCGTACCCTTATCCGGACACCCTGTATATGTGAATGTGAGCAATTTATTCTATATTTTTATCTACTCTAGTGGGGTAACTAACTCATTCCGTCACTAATTTGACACTATTTCCGTTAGGTAATGAAGCTCATTACACCACTCAGTTATGTAATGGCTTCATTACCTAACTGAGTGGTGTAATCGCTTTATTACCTAACTGAAATAGTGTCAAATGAATGACGTAATGGCATTTGCCCACTAAAATATTTTTAAAAATGACAGATCTGACATTTCTCTTAATGCACTTTTCTTAATTTTAGGCAGTTGTAGATAAAAATTTGTACAATGCATGTGTGATAATGCATCATTAATATACTTGTGTGCTTACAGAACTCGTGCTACGCACTCGTTTGTAACTTACACACACGTATATTAATGATGCTCTTATCCCACTTGTATAGTAAATAACTATTACATGACTAGTCCTTAAAATGTATTTCATTTAATTTCATCAAAAATTTGTTCTTATTTTACTTACCATAAATGGAATTTTAATTCGTAAAATAGAGCAAAAATCATATGAGAAATTATTCGAACGGCGGAATATCTGTAAAAGATCGTTAAACAGAGAACTTCGTAAAACTGAAGTTCCTTAAGAAGAAGTTCCACTGTATGTAGAAATTCAGAACCTTAAAAGTTATTCAAAAATCTGGTGTGATACACGCACGCAACTTCCTTTTACAGTGATCTTATAATTAGCCAAAAATTTGATTTTTAATTTTTAAGTTTGTATTTGTCAACATTTTTCAAAAATTAGGTAGGAATTCTACAGAAACCGTACAAAATAGAGCGTTAGTTCGAGACAAATTTTCTCTAAAATTGTAAGCAGAATTCAAAAATATAATAATATACAGGGTGTTCTATTTAAAATAGGAGTTAGTAAAAAAAGAAAAAAACAAACAAATGAAACCCATTTTAGAGGTATTCAACTGGAAAATCAACTATCTCACGTCAATACACATTAAAAATGTAATAAAAATGCAAAGTTTCGAAAAAAACCTTTGGGGCCGTTTTTGAAAAAGTAAACACCATACTTCCAGTTATGAGATTTTCTTCAAAAGCTTGCCGTCGCGTCTAGATAGTACACAAAACTTATATATGATGTTTCAACGCCATACCTCTTTTCGTTTTTGAGATATTCTGTTCACTGACAGACCAATGAACAAAAACATGTTTTTTGGTTTCAGGGGGCTCTAAAACGTGAAGATCTGTTGAAAACTCAATTTCGAATTTTTGGTGTAGATCAAATACTTCCTTTATTGTGCAAGGAAGTAAAAATCAACAAAAAATAAAAATTACTAGAGTAGGTAACCTAAAAACTTATAGAACCGCTTAGAAGTGTTGTTTTTAAATTGGATATATATAACATGGACTTGTGCGATAAAAGTTAACCTTATGGAACTGTTTTTTTTTATTATTTACTTAATGCACTACAAAATAGTAATGTTTATATTTTAAACGAAATGTTAATGACGTCATATCTCAAATACTGATAATATTTCTAAACACAATAGTGCCAAAAGATGCAAAAAACATTAAATTAATTTAAGTGTCATAGTTTTATCCAGAATCTTCGTCCTGAAAAAAACCTGGTACGCTTAACTTTATTTAAAATTTTCCGCTTTTGATACCATGGTTGTCATCGAAATTTATTTAAATCAAAATATACTTTTTATAGAGAGTGTTACAAATCGTTCAATTGTATTTACAGCCATATAATAGTTATTTAGACCACAAGTGTTAGAAGTGCAACTTTTTTTCACAAGTGTGGAGGGTTAATAATCCACGCGCGTGAAAAATAAGCGCGCTAACACGAGTTGCCTATAAGATTTTTTAAAAATTTCATTAAACATTCAAATCCAAGCATATTTTGTATAGAATTTTATTTGCCCTCATTTTAGTCAAGTGCGTTGGTCAGTTCTGGTAACTAAGGAAACGTCTATTTAAAATCGTTCATTCCTAAATTAAAAGCAAAATGTCACTTTTTTCACTGAATGAAAAAAGTGGCACCACACACCGAAATTAATTTAAAAAAGCCTACTTTTTTAAATAAAATTTTAAAAAGATTTTTATGAAATACTTGTGACAATATAAAAAAAGATACGGTTGAAAATTACCAATAAGGTTATTCTAAGTGAAAATGAAAAGCAATGATGTAATTGTTACAATACATGTTTATAGTATTTAACATTACTAGCTTGGTAAGAGGGTTTTTACTGGCGGACAGAAGGATATGACTGGCGAGCCAGTCACCTTCTGGAACCAGTAAAACCCGTTACCTTGCGTGTATTGTTGAATATTTTATTTGCTCCTCACTTGTAAATAACTATAAATTTACCATTTATTCACAATGTCAAACTGACAAGCAACTAAATTCATCAATATGACACATACTAAGGAAGACAGCTCTGGCTTTGCACGCTATCATTTATCTATGAGCACGCTTGTAAAAAATTACAGGCTAGCCAGTAAAAATTTTACAGGCTAGCCAGTTAAGAGACATTTTCAAGGTGAATACAGTAACTTGATAAATTGATGTTTACAAGTGAGGAACATATAATAGCCACTTATGCAACAAGTGCTAAAGTTGACGTTATGAAGGTAATGAAGCCATTACATAACTGAGTGGTGTAATGAGCTTCATTACCTAACGGAAATAGTGTCAAATTAGTGACGGAATGAGTTAGTTACCCCACTAGAGTAGATAAAAATATAGAATAAATTGCTCACATTCACATATATAAAATGCTGTTTGGAAAACAACCAGTTGCAGTTGTTCTCTGAATGATATAATTTTTGGCAGTGGTCTACTATGATTTGTTTTATCGAACTTTTTCCACAGTCTAGAGTGTTTATCACAAGACGTTTCGGAAGTTGCATTTATTAGGCTATTTTAAATGATTTTCTGTTTTACGAAATTTCCTTTTAATGATTTTCTTCTTGAATTTGGGGACTTCGTAAATAGAAGTTCCACTGTATATGTTTAAATTTTAAAACCTTTTAATTAATCTTTCAGTTTCGCAAAAATTTTCACGTTCCTCAAGTAGAACAATTTAAATTATTTCTTATTTTTCAAGTTTCTACTAAATTGTGTTTCAAATTGTGAAAACAAGATAAATATTTGTTTGTCAAATCTAGGTTTCCAGTGTTGTGCCTTTAGCGGTAGAAAAAACTATTTTAATTTTAAATTAAACTTCGGGAAGATGGTAGCGATGGTGATTCCTCAATCACTTAAAACGTTTAACAATAAACGAAAATCTTTAAACTCTTCAACAATTTCATTAATCAATATCTGTTAAAGTTTATATTCAACCAGAATGACTTCATGTCTTGTTTCTACATTTTATAAATAACAAATAATATTAACAACAGCAGTGAAATAAAATCTGCTTAATACAAATAAACTGTAACCCCGTGTGATTCACCACCGAAATATTAAAAGGAAGGATTTGCTTCTAAAATGTCTACTTTCTCTCTGCCTAATTATTTTCCGGTGACACGCTTTGTGTGTACTACCCTCTAGGAAACATTCGGTCAAGTGACGTTAAATGTGTTGCCTATCGAAATAGCCAAGCTGGCGTTCGGGGTGACATTAGTTCTGTGGATGATTGTACACACATCAAGAATGAATACAAATACACTAGTAAAGAGAGCTAAGTATATATTCTGGTAGAGAGGGTAAGACATCTAAGATTCGAAAGTCTGACTTTTTATTTACGCCCGTTGTTGCTGTTGGTTCTGTAACATTGAACGTCATCGTGTATTTCAGGTTGCCTAAGTAGTTCCTAGTAACTTTTACATTACAGCTTCAGAATGCAGCTATCTTTTTGGCTTTGATTTTTTTTTTTGAACATTTTTAATAGTCCTACTTTACTTCCAAATCGTTCAATACGAGCTTGTTTCG
The DNA here is from genome assembly GCA_940337035.1 of Agriotes lineatus. Taxonomy (NCBI): domain Eukaryota; kingdom Metazoa; phylum Arthropoda; class Insecta; order Coleoptera; family Elateridae; genus Agriotes; species Agriotes lineatus. Next base: position 63,858 of record CALNHX010004559.1, read on the forward strand.
AGTTTCTTGTGGTGACGCTTTCCAAGCGAATAATCTGGGACAGGTTTTGTCTTGTTGATTTGGTAAATTTCTGCACCCACATGCTTACTTTAGAGTTCGATAGTACTTTGGAAGTAAAATGCCGTTCGACCGCCTCGCATACCAGGCGTGATTTGGCTATATCTGTTTTCATATAGCCTAAAGCTCAGTTGAATTTATATTCAAGATTTTTTCTCTTCTCCTTCCTTTCTCTCTTCACTGCGCAATTTATTTTCCGTTCCTCCTCAGATACATCTACTGGGGATATCGAGATTTGCCGTGCTATCTGCCGAAAATCCGTTGACGTTTGATATTCTGTCGCTTGTTTGGATTATAGACTTGCCGGTGGGAAAAGTCCGTAACACGTGCAGTCGTGAACCGGTGCTAACAAGCTTTGTGAATATTCCAACACGTGTTACAACTGCTCGAGTTAGATTTTCCATTTGTTCCAACATATTGCGCATCTCACACTTCCCGCTACCAGCTAAACATATGAACTATGAAATTGCGGCCATCATGGATATTATTTATTTTAAACCCTAAACTCTTGTCTGCAACTTTTGTATTGGGTATACAATCATCAGTATAATTTAATTGCTAATTTGTGGGAAGAAAGACACATATCTTGTTTGCCCAATTTTATATGCTTTGTTCGTTTTCAGACTTTATGCTCTACTTTTCGTCATTGCTTGAGAGTAATAGACGGATAACTTTACTGATGCCCTAACCGACACTAATGCCATAAACCTGTTTTTTCCTTCTAAATACTATCATTTGTGTCCATGTGGGGGGGGGGGGGGGCTCGTTGTGTGGCACCATAAGTATTTTATTTTATTACATAGCTTTTGTGGAGCGTCAGATAAAGTTCATTTCATTAAGGATTTTTCACACTTCCCTGAATTTATTACGTGCGCTTTTATCTATTCGGATTATTTTGCTTGTGCATTCCCGTATGATTTGTTCGTATACTACTCATGTAATTGTTCTCTCTAAATAGGTAGGTAACAACATGTCTTTCAGTGTATTAATGTCGAGGCTTTGAATACCTATATTGCTTATATCTTATGTCGCTTTTCGACTACTCCTTATGATTCAGCGCAGTGAGTCACGGTCACGGTGTGAAACCTGGCGTCCCCAACTATTGTTTATGACAATTAGTTAAGTTTATTAAACACTCCTTTTGTTTGAGACCTCTCTCCGGGATGCTGTAGAAAGCTGGATGTTTTGCATTTTAACAAGTTAAGACATTAACAGTGGACACTTTATTTCGTTATTACATTTTATTGAAAACTATTACAAGACAAAAGAGCAATTCTTAGAACGATAGAAAAACTGATGTCGAACTTCTCACGAAAATAAGAACATTAGCAATGGATAAAAGAATAATGGAAAAATGAATCTATCTCTCACCTAAAGCTAGAAAAGGGAACCGGGTTCAAGAAAAATAAGAAGAAATAGCAGAACGTTATTTAGATCTTGTTATAAGAATGTAATGTATTATCATTTGTTATTGTGTTTAACTTTAGAAGTTCATGGATAAATATTATGTAGGCCAACTTATGGAACTGATACAACTTTGGGCGCTAAATTCAAATTATTACGTTCCTTCTGTGGTAGTATGACAAGAGGGTCACATTGTAAGCTTCTATAATAGGATTGGGCACCATTAGGTCTAGGTACATATATGTACCAGTAAGCTATCAAGAGTACACAATAAACCTAATTGATCCCAGTCTAGGCATGAGAAAGCGATTGGTTTTATTTGGGAATCCATGCGAACGGTTATTTATAAATGTATTGCCTCTATACAGCAGCCACTGAGCGGTAAAAACGGAAGGAAATAATCCGCTAACCTTATATTTTATCCCATCAAGTAAGCCCTAAAAAGCTCTCTACCCCAATATCGCTAATCCTCCCGGTGTGTGACACTGCAGTTGTTTGTAGAATTAGCTGCGGCAGGCGGAGAATAACGATTACTTTATCTCTATACGATTGAAATTAGAAGACGGGGATTTTATTAAGTTCACCGAAAACAGTCTCGGCGCTTTACGAAATCTGTGCATTAATTGCGGATCCATTGATTGCAGTTTACACTGTAAAATTGATCGGCTCGCTTAAACCCCATTAAACTCCGAATTTTTGGCTAAAATTTGCCGAAAGCAACCAATCACTCAGCCATAAGAGGCTTTTCGCCCAGCAAAATTTCTTAAGTGCTAATTCCGTGCCTGGGGCTTCCTTCGATTATTGACGTATTAATTTTGCATAGCTTATTATGGGTCGGCTTCTAGTTGTTTCTGTGGGCAGAGGTACTTCGGGGATTTGAGTACGTTGTTTTGGACACCTAAATGGAACCGTATTACCAACTTCAACTCTCGAGGGTGAAACTTTGGGTTCACCGGCTATATTAGCCTCGTGAAATATTAAAACGGGCAGGTTAATAGCCGCCCGGAAAAATCACGATTTCCACGGCATATTTCTTGGTTAATTTGGAGACTGCAGCAGCTCTGCTAGACGCTATTAGCTAATTTGCAGAGGCATTGCAAGAATGAGGTTGTAATTGAAATTTTATACTCTGTTAAAAAACTTAAAACTAAAAATAAAATGAATTGTAAAAAAACAAGTGACTACTTTCAAGCATGTATACAGGGTGTCCCATAAATTCTTGGAAAACGCCAGGTCGCCAAGTAGCCTAATTACTGCGAAGTGAACGTTTTAATTGAATTCTATAGCTCCACGCTTAGGTTTAGCATGAAAGTGGTTTCATCTTACATTGTTCGGCACCTGGAATCGAGACATCAGCATATCCAATTACGGAGAATATATAGTTATTTGTCAAAAATGCACTTTGTCTAAATATGAAAACAATTAAAGCACGATGAAATTGCGAGATTTCCTATATTCGGATTTGCGGAAGACAAAATATTTTACTTCTAGCGAATATCAAAAGCAAACTTCAGAAGGTTAGTTATTTATTCCGTTAGTAAATGCAATGTCATTTGCAACGTTGGTATCTTTACATTGAAAACAAGTTATATATTTTTATATGTTGACAGCCATAGATTTAGATTTGGTCTCTGAATGTAATTTTTTGGGGGTGGTCTTTATCGGACTTTTTCCACTGTCTAGGGTGTATATCACACGACGTTTCGAGAGTTTTTGATTTACTTCCGTTTTCGGGTGTTCGTGGTTAGTACTAAGAAGGACCAATATTGTACGTCTTTATAGGCAAACTCGTGCCTTCCCCGGGGTTTGAACGCGAGACCGCTGTTCGCTGTGATTACTAGTCTGTCACTCTTACCAATAGGCCACTGCTACTAGAAACTCAATTATATACAGTGTGTCACCGGAGTGCCTTTGCGATAAGTGTAATAAATCAAAGAAGTTTTGTTTTCGTCTTTTGCAGTCTGCCCCTGCCTGGTACAAAATAGATTTGTACCAAATTACAATTCAGATGAGATTCAGTTGGTAGAGTTACATTAAGAAGAATATAAAAATCATTGTAGGTAAAGTAGCTATCTACTACGATAATTTTCATATTCATTATCATGGATCCTCATCGTCAACAGAGGCATCTAACTATGCGAAAAGCTGTTCGATTTATCGCTCTTCCTAAAGGTGGTGGTAGTTACAGATATGTGGCTGGTGTGTCGGAATTTAGCAATCGTCGGTATCTGGAATCGCTAAAAAATTTAGAGAAACCGGAAACCATAAGAAGTCAAGATCATGCTCTTTGGGGGGGCACATCTAGAAGCGATGATCGATTTATTGAAATGATAGCTCTTCGTCGACACTTCCTGGCAGCAAGAAACATTCAAAATCAACTTAGCGGAGCTCGGAAAGGCGAGTAAGTAATTAAATCATTAGAAGAAGGTTGAGATAGGTGATATTAAGACAAAGATATCCAGCAACTGGATAGGTACCAACCAGAATTCACCGCGTTCCCAGATTACTATTTGCTTGTAACCATGTTAGTTAGTCTGTAACGACTGAAACAAGGTTCTGTACGAATCGCTATTTTGTTTGACATCATTTGATGAAGAGAGCAGAACGATATCGTCAGGGGAACATTGTTCCACATGCAAATTTTGAGGGTTGGTCAGCTATGGCTTAGAGACAGATTTTGTACAACTGGCGTTCGAAGTTGGTGGTGTAAGAGGTTCAATGATAGCTAACAGGTACGTAACAGATATTTGGAACCAGATGTAATGCTGTTTCCCACTGCCACTGTCTAATTTCTTTGTCAAATTATGCTGCCAATGAATCATCACATTTTCTTATCACTTAAATCGCCTGGTAATAAAACTTCTTTTCGATGCTGATGTTATCGAGTAGTCTACTAAAATGTTGGTAAAATTTATTCTTTCTGAATTTTTGGCATCATGATTTGGAGTATATATGTTACAGGCAAATTGTATAATTCAGGCATTATATATTATTACAAGGAATTATATATAATAAGCTGTGCATTTTTTGAAATGTATGTTTTAAAATGAAGTTAGCACTCATCAGCCAAATCGGTTTAATGCGGGTGTATGCTAACTCATCGCCCTATCACCGTAGACAAGCCAATTCTGTGGCGTTGCACAGATTTGCTTAAGGGCGCCAAAATGTATACCACGAGTTAGCTAAAATCGGAGACTTTACTTTGGCTCAAATATATAATAGATCAGATGATTTCTGAGGCTTTCACGGCTAATGTCATTAAGTAACAAACGACTTCCGGGATTGGACCGTGTCATGATTGAGATCGAAGAACTCAGCGTTTTGCCCACTTTCGCAAGGGGCTTCATCAGGAGGAAAAGGCAAAAGAGCACGGTAACCCAACGTGTGAACCACGTCAGAGGCGAAACTCGACTAACTAACAGAAAGAGAAAGGCTACAATTTATAGGCAAGCACCGTCGTGGTTTAGTAAATGCCGTCGCGGTTCAGTGGCGGTGAGCGAGGCTTAGAAATTAGCACTTTCCACATAGAAGGAAGGAAAAAGCCTTCGTCCCGATTGAGATTGTTAGGGTGTTTGTAAATCTCAATGGCTTCGCGAATCTTTCTGCTAAAGAAGAATGGGGATTTGCAGATGATGAAGGTTTTATGTGGAACGGGCTAATTTCTAAACCCCGCCCACTGCCACTAAACCGCGACGGCATTTGCTGAACCGCGACGGCGCTTGCCTATAAATTCTAGCCTTTCTCCTTTTGTTAGTTAGTCGAGTTTTGCCTCTGACGTGGTTCACACGTTGAGCTACAGTGCTCTTCTATCCCTTCCCTTGCCAAGAGTTTCGTTTCTGGCGTGGTTAACACGTTGAGTTACCGTGCTCTTTTGCTTTTCCTCCTGATGAAGCCCCTTACGAAAGTTCGCAAAACGTTGAGTTCTTCGATCTCAATCATGACACGGTCCAACCCCGGAAGTCGTTTGTTACTTAATAGAATAGATCAGTAATAACACAGCATAATATTATAACTAAATATAATGTGTTCAAATATGTACTTTAATAACTAAAATTGAATTGTATACTACTAAATGCATGAATAATAATAAGGGCGGTGTTTGCTTTCCTGGTTGGGGCTGCAATTTAAGTCGCTGGCGATGGCCCGCTATAACGCACACCGGATCCTCCAGCAGCGAGTTTAATTAGGTCGAATCTCTTCGCTTAAAGATCACGCACTTTAGTTCTTCTGGGAGCGGCCGTAGCTCTCTTGCAGCAGTGGTACTAACTAGTTGTTTACACAGAAGATGGCAACTGCAAATTTTCTGGATTATATAGCAAGTATCTAAATGTTACCTGCGTCCAGAGCTACATTTATAAACAGCGGGGTGATCCGTGACTAGTCCCGCATTTTACCGGAGAAACTGGCGGCAGACGCGGCTTAAATTTCAGTTCAGCGGCGGCCTCGGAATTTTCGCTACTATGCGAAATGCAGACATTAAACGGCGGAGGCCTAGAAATGAGTCGCCTTCGATTGCGAGCTATAGGGCCGCTTCTAAGGGGGATAGTGACTGACTTTACAGGTGAGCTTCTTATCGTGTGATCATCAGGTGGCTTCTTCGGGTCTACAATGGCGGCGATAGGAATCTCGGAGTGCTATAATGTCAACAAAATTAAATTCGTTGGAATACGGCCTTCTTGAATGCAGTTAAAACATCCGCTCTAAATTCAAGCGAATACGGATAAATTATTAACGGCGGTCGGGCTAGGTGGATTACCAGGAAGATAAATGCACTTATGGGCTGACAGAAATGCTGTCATCTCCCTAAGGGCCTACTATAACTGATTTTATTCTACGAGATAGATACGCTGTCAGGATAGAGTAAAATCAGATCGGGATCGGCTGGAAAGTATCTGGAAGGAAATCTCAAGATTATTTTGGGAACTGGACGGGTCGAGTATTTTCAATATCTCCGACTGGCGATGTAGTTTCCTTATATACGTATCAGTACATCAAGCGACAGTTTTCAATGGTAAGGGAAACCACCTCTGTTGGTACTTTATATTAACTACGAGTTCTTCATGTTCAACAATATCTCCTCCAACAAGGCTAATCAACGGTATCGTTTGTTGGAAAAGCTTTCAAAGCGAGCTTGATAAGAATATTCGTCCAGCAATTCGCATTACATCTTCTAAAGAAATTGACAACTTAATACTTCATGTAACAAATACTATAACAGATGCAGTTAGACAATCAACCACCGCATAGAAGCATAGCCACTACAGACAAAACCCAAAACCGCCAAATTATATCCTGAATCTTATTAAAGAAAAGCATAAGGTCAGAAGGAAATGGCAGTCCACCAGAAACCTTCAGTACAAGCTACGCCTAAATCAACTAATAACTCCTTATGGTTAGCAACAAAACGATTAACACGTAAAAGAGATGAAATACCTACCCTCACAAGCAACGGAGTTAACTATCAAGCAGATCAAGACAAATGTGAGCTATTTGCTAACCACCTCCAAGACGTATTCAAAGCTAACCCAATTAATGAGGAAACCATAGAAATTGAAACTGAAACGAACATACCTGAACACATACAGAACACCAATCATTCATTCGAATCTGTATCTCCAAAGGAACTTACTGAGCATATATCAAAGTTACACCCAAGAAAGTCATCAGGGCACGACTTAATCGCTAATATAATTTAAAAAAACTTAACAATGAAATCCCTCGCATTGCTTGCTAGCCTATTCAATGGATGTTTTCGACTCCAATACTTCCCGAGCACCTGGAAGCATGCTGAAATCATAATGATTCATAAACCTGGAAAGGAAAAGTGTCAGCCCGGCAATTACAGACCTATTAGTCTCCACCCACTCTATCAAAATTATTGGAAAAAGTTATGCTGACTAGACTGCAAACCTTTATCGATCAGCAGGATATAATACCAAGAATGCAATTTGGATTTAGGTCATCGCATGCCACTACCCATCAGCTTCTAAGGATCACAAATTTAATAAACAATGGGTTCGAAAACACATACGACACAGTAATAGCCTTCTTTGATATCAAGCAGGCTTTCGACAAAGTATGGATACATGGCCTGCTGTACAAACTCAAGTGTTGTAATGTACCATAGCCCCTCTACTGAGTCATAGCCTCATTCTTATCGATCCTACAGGGTAAAACTAAACTCCAAATTGTCAACAATTCAAAACATTGACTCCGGAGTGCCACAAGGCTTACTTCTAGGGCCAATACTTTACAGTATATTAGTGCACGACATTCCGATCCCTGATAATGTCGAAGTTGCTTTGTTCGCAGATGACACAGCCTATATAACACAAAATGCTAATCTAGCGGTAGCAGTAAATACATTACAAATAGGCATCGATATTCTACTGAGTTGGTGTAATAAATGGAGGATTGAACTAAACCCAAATAAATGCCAGGCTAAAATATTTACACTCAAACGCCTATCTATTCCTAATAATCTTAAAATCGATAACAAAAGTATTGAATGGAATCCCAATGACGGTGCAGTTAACTATTTGGGCTTATATTTTGACAAACGGCTTACATGGGGATATCATATTAACAAGAAGTTGAACGCATGCCATGCGAGACTCTCTCAATTATACCCACTTTTGAATAGGAAAACTCCTTTGAAAAAATCCTGCTCTCTGCTACTTTACAAATCGCTAATTAGACCAATAATTATGTATTGATCAGTAATTTGGGGCACAGCAAGCAAAACACACATCAACAAAATACAAGTTTTCCAAAACAGAGTTCTTAGAATAATATGCAATGCAAGATGGTTCATCAGAAACAGCCAAATACATCGAGAGCCATATATCGAGGAAAACATAAGACAGAGATCAGAATCATTCTTTGATAATATTACCAAATGCAGCGGAGCAGTTCACTTTGGCCTTGACACCCAAATTCCACCTGAAGACAGAAGATTAAAACGGCGAATTCCAACGGAGCTCTTACTTCCCAACGGATAAACTAAGTGGAGTGAGTGCACAAATCAATTTAAGTGTAACTGTCAGTGCTAGTGCAATAAACTGAACCAACCTGTCGATAAACTCATAAATGTTACTAGGGTCCAGTCCCTTAATGTAATTAAATGTTATTAAATGCGTATTAATTAACAAACCTATGTATAGCATTGCATGTTGATCTAGGTGTATTATATTAATATTAATAATAATATTATATCTGCCCTATATTGTCAACGATCGTTTCAGGAGAAGATTCGCGTGCCCTAAAAAATATGTCGTATAACTTTGAAAGGAAAATCGATAATACTGAAAATTTCCGAAAAGAAAATGGAGTTCGGAAAGCTGCGTACGAAAACTTTTCAAAATAAAGGGCCGCCAATACAAAATAAAAAGTCACCGAAAGCTGTTTATGCAGTCTGAAGTACCCAACAGCGTTCTAACTCGCGAACATACAGCAAAATCGGTCGAAAATTTGGAGCTATGACTTCAGACCGCAACAATTAACTATTCTGTGGTTAATGGGATCGCGCAATCTTATACTTAAAACATTTAATTTTTTTTAAATTGGTACACTGTATAGTAACACCGGGACTTCAGATACTCTGATAGCATCGAGGTCATTAAAAACCAAGAACTGTTTAAAATGGGCAAGATAGACAAACGAAAGGTAAGAAAACTGAGTTAGCAAGAGTAGCAGATAAGGAGGGGGGCAGCTACAGTACCTGGGCCGATTGCCGTACTGTAAAATATGAGTCTCTGAAGATTACATTCTGTATTATTACTTATAACAGAAACTAATGTGGATGGTATACCGGGAGCTATACGATTATAAGACTAATGTTTTACTTCCTTCGTCTACAAGACGTACTCTGGAAATAATTACCTTTCGAAATTTCTTCACATCTTCACGATTCGGGGTTTTTAGACGACGAAAAACAGGTTTTCTCACATCCGTCTGTCTGTCTGCCTGTTTGTCTGTCTGTCTATCTGCCTCTTTGTCAGCTTGTTGCTCGTATAACTAAAAATAATTTGTTGGAGGAAGACGATACCTTGCAAGCCGATTATATGCCTCCCTGGCATGAAACCGAACACATGTGGGTAAAATATATACTGCGTAAGCACCTTAAAAATATAGCGTTTATTTGCTTTAACTCAAGAGCTACTACTTAAATGTGACAATAATAATTTGCACGTAACTCAGGCTTTTAACCTTGACGATAAAGGGCATCTTTTCACAAAAAGTATACAGGGTGAGCACCTTAAAAATAACACCTTGTTTATTTTTGCTTAAATTGAAAAATGGAGAAAAAGTAATTTCCAAATAACTTAGGCTTTATCTTTGACGAAAATATAATCCAGCAGGATAAATGTTCTAAAAAATACAAAAAGCGGCAACGATAAGTGCATTGTGTTTAATGCAGCTGCATTTCACAGATGCGAGGGACCAGCGTGGCCGCATTCGCAAACCCTCAAGTTCCAGTTCCACCGCCGAATTCTTTTACATTAGGAAATTGACGTAATTCGCATTGCCAAGTATTTCCTTTTATTGTTTCCGTATTGTTAGGGACGTTAAGATGTTGTCAGCCCCACTTTTCTTTGATTTTTAATTGTTTAGTGTCAGAACATAAACTTGCGAGGGAAATTCTGAGTAAAGCTCTTTGCAAACTTTCTAAGTAGTTGTATATTATTTAGCATGATTTAAAAATACCTCTAAATAACTTACTTAGATTCTTTAATAGGCCATAAAATCGTTTCGTTAATAAATAGAAAGAGCATGACTGCAACAGTGACTGTCATAATATTATTTGCGTGCCCTGCAAGATTTTGTCATCATATTTCCCAACGCATTTTGTAAATACATTATTTTTACGTTACAGTATTTCAACGTCAAGGGAGTTGGTCACGTATGTCTGCAAGCGGCCACTTTTGCGACATCAAGCGGAGGAAAACGTTTTTCATGCCGAATATAGCACGCGCACACACGCAATGCGACCTTTAATATTCAAAACAGATATGTACGTCTGTGCATCACAAGATCCTCCCTCTTTCAGGCGCTTGCTGGAGAGCAGGTGAATGTGATAACAGACAAGTCTTTATATTTTTTCATGTTGAAATGAATTCAAGCACGAACGAAGATAAATCTGCTTGCGTGTATTTTATTTACTTCCTCACAAGCGGAGTCCATTTATATTTTACAATATAAAGAAAAGCTAGACGTGCCACCTATATCTTTTCACTTTTATCATGTTTCTGGAATATTTGTATGTAAATGTGCTACCTCAAAGTAAGGCAGCGCGCGCGGCTCAGGCACTGCCGTCGTGGAATCGGGATACTCGATTTGTAAAATCCAATATTTTCAATCCATTTTGTTTAAGTATATTTAAGCACCTTTATCTTTATGATTCTGAAAAACAACAATGAGATTGTTAGTTTAATAGAACATTGTTAAGTGTCATACACCATGCTTCTAACATTTTAAAATGCAGGGATTACAAAAAAATATTTTCTGCTCGCTTATTAAATCATAAACGATAAATAATTAAGGTATAACTCTTATTACCTAAAGTATATTCGAAAAACGTGAGCGACAAATTCATCGAAGCAGTGAACGAAGTCTACGTTAAAACACAGTCTAAATGCTATAAAAACATCTAAATCGTTTGACGTACTCGCCCAATGTAGACTCCACGTTTAGTCACGAGACCGAATATCAGTCAAACTGGGACTTCCAGTACATGCATTCGCACATAGTTACTAGACACATCACTTCTTTTATCTATTAGGTGTCGACTATTGAGTCTCGTACATTCCTGGCTTGGATTATCTGTTTTGTTCTACTTTCTTTGCATGGTGACACATTGGTTGGTTTCCTAAACTATTTTCCTACATGCGTTAACAAACATTATAGTAATGTAAGCTTACCATAAAACATAAAAGAATACAGACAATAGCCACCATACGACATGGATTTCTTCTTCCACTCTTCCAAGTGCATTCTTCTAAGTCTTGTAGTACTAATCAGTTTACAAGCCTTTAAGAGTCATCGATTGTTTAAGTTTGACCGCAAAAAGTGAAGCCGAAGACGTGGTGTGACAGACAATGTCGGAAAGAAGATATTGGGAAGCACCATGTTTTAAGACAGAACAACGAAAAGTAAGCTTGAGGGGCATAAGCAAAGTGATTTTTGAATGCTAATTACTATTTTTTCAAGGCAGAGGCAAATTGAAAAAGGGAATGCAAAAAAGAGCCAATTTTACAGTAGAATAAAAAAGAAGAAGCAAAAGTACAGGTAGATAAACAAGTTATATTTTCATATACCATCTTGTTGCGGCATTCAAGGAAATGCAGGCTTTTTACTGAAATGACAAGTTAAAATAACGACAACGCATGGTTAAATGTTATATCTGCTCGACTTTACTTTATGAAATGGAAGCATCAACGATAAAAGTGGCAACAATGAACCGAGTAGCAGCCTTCAAACTGTGACTTTACAGTAGAATACCTAGTAAATATTGCACGAACCACACACTTCTATCAAAGAAGGGCTAACGTTCAGCACTATCAAATAACTTTAATGCAGAAAAATTGCTTGCTTAGGGCACATTTTGCTTGGATCTAAATATCAAATTCTGCAATTACAATGAACAGAAAGAATTAAGAGTCATCGAGGTGTAGGAAAAGATAAACGTGGAACGAGCCTTGGTATACCTTGCCTGCATTGTTTATTTAAAATTCAAAAATATAGCGAACTTAGTAGTATCAAAGTTTGTAAAACCTATCCTGTGCTGTGTGCCATTGTGGATTTCAATTTGCACGCGTGTTGCGATAAATGTAACGTGCAAGCCTATTTACGGTGATAAATGGATTTTCAGCGTAAGCGGACTTTACGTAGAACAAGTCGGTCGCAAGTTCGTCTTATTATGCAAAAGCGGAAGTGCGGCTGCGTTGTGCGAATATCGGCTACGGCGAAGGAAATAGAAGTGGTTCAGTATTTAAATTGCTCCCACGAGTGCAGCGAACAGCGTTTGCGAGTTCCACAAACGACGTTTTTATTGTGTGCCGGTGATTGCACAACTTTGCTAAGTAGCAAACTTTTTTATAAGAAATTACGTCATACGGACGTAAGGCGCCAAAGTCAGCGATAAGAGAATAGTGATTTTTCACGAGTCACACCGTCCAGGGTTGATGACGCAATTTAAGGTGTGCCCAACTCAAGGTTACACGGCATCCAGCAAGCAAGTTTGCGTTCAGCTGTAAAAAGCTTTTACAAGGGCGACATATTGTCCTTCATAAATGAATAACATATTTATAGATCGCCCTGGGTCTCAACAGGGTCCACTACGAAACAGGACCCTGTCTTAGAGATTTTAGTAATTGCGTTTTTAAAGACTCTTCTTATATCAACGTCGGTTTTAATGGTTCTTATATCTTCAAAAAGGTTTTAAAGTATATATGTTGCTGTAAACAAATTCGCTTTTATTGCGTGCTTTGTTTGAAGGTAGTTTTAGCTCAAGAACACTATAGAGGTAAACCAGCTTCTTGTTTTAAAAAATAGTCATCTTTGAAACTTGCGAACTGAGGTAATTAATAGAGTTTCATGTTCAATGAGCTAGCTAATCGGTCAATCAGGTCAATTAATTATTAATATATGAAAGCCTATGAAGCGACTTATTCAAATTTAGAGTTACTACCTGAGGGGCTAAAACTAAGGTACTGTTAGATGTATTCTGGTTAAAGAACGTCAGGCAGCGAACGTACATAGAAAATATTGAACAAATCTGTTGCGTTTTCGAAAAAGGAGCAGCATTATACCGGGTGACAATGAGACTAGGGCCATGCTTATATCTTCTTTATTTGTGAAAAGATTTGGATACTATTTTATACCAAGATACTAGACATAATTTCTGATTGGCCGATAGATATAGTCAAAACGGCTGACTTCTGGTTTTATCGGAAATTATACTAACTTGAATTTTTTAAATAAAACACCCTGTATATTTTATGTTTTTTTAAATTTACGAGTCAAACTACATATAATGGTCTTGCCAAATTACGATTTTTTTAAACAAAGAAATTATTTATTTAATTTTTATTTTTTACCATAGAAGGCCTTGACTTGGAAAAATCTATTCTAATTGACTCTACCAACTGTTAATAATAGCTATTCTATCAATAAGGTCACCAACAAACCTTTAATAAAAGAATGTAATTTGCTAAACACGTTTTTTAAGAAAAAGTCACTTTCTTTAAATGGCACCTACTAAGGTCCATCTTACCATTAGATAGAATAGGTAATTACCAATCTAACGATATGCATCATGCACTACTTTATGTTTAACTGAAACTGAAAATTAATTAATTATTTTTTTAATAGTTTTATGTAATAACTAGTACTACCTAAGCAAATTTGGTCACACTCTTTGTTACGGTATTAATTCATCATATCGACATAGGTCGTATTGATTGTTCAAAAACGGGTACAAACTACAGGTTCGCCGGCTTTACTAAAAAGAACACAGATCTTAATGTGCTGGAGCAGATTTTGTTGCTCCGGTTACTCGCACTTAACACAGTCGGGAAGGCGTGGTTCGAAAGCTCAAAGAAAAACCGGCGGCACTTACCCTGATAGACTGCTTAACAGAAAAAGAAATGCCTGAGCGCCACTTGGTTCTGATTAGGGGTGGCTGACGTGTCTAGAACCAAGAACAATACACGTAGCCTATGTAGAAGTCCTCCAAGTACGTTGCTGAACACCTCCGCCTGTTGTTCACCAAGCCTCCTCCGAGCAGCCGGGTGACCTTGTCGTTAAATCACTTACCTTCAAGGCCACCGTCACTAAAGAATAACAAAAGAACACTGAATGGCCCAGGGCTTGGGGCTTGCTTATCAAAAAGGCGTACTTTCAGCTTTACATTGCAAATTACACTCGGCCTTTGCCACACTGGATTAATTAATGACCCAGAAGGGGTTCAGAACTCAACAAATAATCAAATTGACTTCAATGGGTTTATTATTTAAAGAATTAAAGTTTACACAAATCTTTACATTGATAATAATCACCCGGAGGTGAATTCAAGCTTAATAAAGAGAAAAGACACACCCTACATGAATATAAAAGGGGATCCCACGCAAAGTTACCTTATGGTCTAAATATGTGGTTACACAACGGACAAAACGAAATAGATAACAGGGGTGAAGCCCCTGGTTAACAACAAGCAAATCAAAACATAAGCTTAAGCTTTAAGTGAACGGGCGCAATATTTACGAACTCCCGGAAAACACATAACAAATATAGTCGCAACTTAATTAGGCACAAGAACACAATTGGAGTAATACATAGCTCCTACCTGATAGCTGTAAGCACGTTATTTGGGGTTGGCGATAGTTACGAACTCCGCCTCGGCGAAGGCCGGTGAGACGTTGCAGAGGTGTAGCGGGCTCCCCAAATGGGAACGAAAGGGTTGTACAGGGGCCAATTCGGTACGGAGGGCCAGAGGGTCGGTTTACCCCACGAAGAAGGATGGCAGCCAGCGGCGGGCGACGGGTAACTTCGAACTTCAACACGGCTTCACAGAATTCGCAACAGATTTGCCGAAACTTTTTCCACTGATATGAAAAGTATTGTAGGCTTATGTGGACACCTTTGTTGAATATGCAAAAGGGTGCAACTTGCTTTTCCATTCCTTGCTGGAGGGCAAAAGCCGATAGAAGGCGCCTCGCCAATAATTTGAAACCGCTTAACGAAACATCGCCCTTAGCCCGCGTACGTGAAGATCACAAAGTTCACATAACGTGGACACGAAACTACACTGCGTTCACGGAAAGTTCCCCGGACCGCAGCACGCGGCCCGGGGGGGGGGGGGGCGACAAAACTTGCACGTTAGTTGTGGTTCACAGCTCGATGCCAATTAATTCAGAAACGCGCGGTAAAAACGATGGTCACCCCCGCGCAGAATGATCTCATTCCCTCAGAACAAAGAACCTGCCAGCCTTGGAAAAGAAACAAGGAACAATTAACACGAACAACTCTAGAACCTTCGACAACCTAATCAGCGCTTTCAGCGAGCGAGGGGCGCAATTCAAGAAGCTAAGAAAAGGTATCATTTTACAATCTAATTTCCAGGAATGAAACTTCACGTCGGCCTTGTGCAGGCGTTCGGTTCCTGCATTAAAGAATGAATTCACGGACCCAATTCGACAAATGCAACATAAACGGTGATATTTATAATATAGTTTCGAGGAAAGAAATCTTACTATGGCCTTGCGCCAGCGTTCAAGAATTGGTTACTTAAGAAAACAAATATGAAGCGCAAGCATTTCAATGCCCGCCGGAACAAATTCGAATATAACTAGTACAGGGCCGTAATCAGTAAGAATTCGGGCGACAAATAAACGTAATTTTGAGCAAAACGAAAGAGGTCGAAAATGATCTAACATAGTTTATTCAGGACTTAATATCTGCTGTATAAAGCTTGTTAATTTCCTCTCAACGTGTTTCTGTATTTTCTAAAGCAGCAGTGGTAACTCTCGATGACATAGTACAAATGAAAGAACCACAACGGGCACTAATAGTATTTCCTTTAGAACTAAACAATAAATTAGGCTCTCTCCTTTCCTACTTGAAAATGTAGACCGAGACTGTTCACGTTACGATCCTGACAAACTGCATTAGTAGGTTACTAGTACATCCAGGACCTAACATCAGCTGTATAAAGCTTGTTTATTGTCAATGAACGTATTTCTGTTGTTCTAAAGCAGTAGCGGTAACTCTTCATGACATAGAGCTGATAGAACTACAACGGGTACTTCCTTTAGAACAAATGATACATTAGGATCTCTCCTTTACTACCTGTAAATGTAGACCGAAACTGGTTACGTTACGATGCTAACAAACTGCAATAGTAGGTTATTAGTATATCCAGAACTTAGTATCACCTGTGTACAGCTTGCTTATTGTCTATGAACGTGATTCTGTATGTTCTAAAGCAGCAGCGGTAACTCTTCATGACATGTACAGCTGAAAGAACTACAACGGGCACTAATAGCACTTCCTTTAGAACTACACAATAAAATAGGCTCTCTCCTTTACTACCTGATAATGTAGACCAAAACTGTTTTCGTTACGATGCTGACAAACTGCAATAGTAGGTTATTAGTATATCCAGGACTTAGTATCACCTGTGTACAGCTTGCTTATTGTCTATGAACGTGTTTCACTATGTTCTAAAGCAGCAGTGGTAACTATTCATGACATAGTACAAATGAAAGAACTACAACGGGCACTAATAGCACTTCCTTTAGAACAAAACAATAAATTAGACTCTCTTCTTTACTACCTCAAAATCTAGACCGAGACTGTTCACGTTACGATCCTGACAAACTGCATTAGTAGGTTATTAGTACATCCAGGACTTAATATTAGCTGTATAAAGCTTGTTTATTGCCAATGAACGTGTTTTCGTATGTTCTAAAGCAGCAGCGGTAACTTTTTATTCCATAGTACAGCTGATAGAACTACAACGGGCACTAATTGCACTTCCTTTAGAACTAAACAATAAATTAGGCCCTCTTCTTTACTACCTGAAAATGTAGACCGAGATTGTTCACGTGACGATCCTGAAAAACTGCATTAGTAAGTTATTAGTTCATCCAGGACTTAATATCACCTGTATACAGCTTGTTTTTGCCTATGAACGTGTTTTCGTATGTTCTAAAGCAGCAGTAGTAACTTTTTATTATATAGTACAGCTGATAGAACTACAACGGGCACTAATAGCACTTCCTTTAGAACTAACCGATACATTAGGCTCTCTCCTTTACTACCTGAAAATGTAGACCGAAGCTGTTCACGTTACCATCCTGGCAAACTGCATTAGTAAGTTATTAGTTCATCCAGGACTTAATATCACCTGTATAAAGCTTGTTTTTGCCTATGAACGTGTTTCCGTATGTTCTAAAGCAGCATTGGTAACTCTTGATGACATAGTGCAGCTGAAATTAACTACAACGGGCACTAACAGCATTTCCTTTAAAACTAACAATAAATTAGGCTCTCTCCTTTACTACCTGAAAATGTAGACCAAGACAGGTTATGTTACCATCCTGACAAACTGCATTAGTAGGTTATTAGTACATCCAGGTCTTAATATCAGCTGTATAAAGCTTGTTTATTGCCACTGAACGTGTTTCTGTATGTTCTAAAGCAGTAGTGGTAACTATTCATGACATAGCACAGCTAAAAGAACTACAACGGGCGCTAATAGTATTTCCTTTAGAACTAAACAATAATTTAGAATCTCTTCTTTACCACCTGAAAATGTAGACCGAGACTGTTCACGTTACGATCCTGACAAACTGCATTAGTAGGTTACTAGTACATCCAGGACTTAATATCAGCTGTGTAAAGCTTGTTTATTGCCTATCAACGTGTTTCTGTATGTTCTAAAGCAGCAGTGGTAACTCTTGATAACATAGTGTAGCTGAAATAAACTAGAACGGGCGCTAATAGCACTTCCTTTAGAACTAAACAATAAATTAGACTCTCTTCTTTACTACCTGAAAATGTAGACCGAGACTGTTCACGTTACGATCCTGACAAACTGCATTAGTAGGTTACTAGTACATCCAGGACTTAATATCAGCTGTATACAGCTTGTTTATTGCCAATGAACGTATTTCTGTTGTTCTAAAGTAGTAGTGGTAAATCTTCATTACATAGTACAGCTGAAAAAACTACAACGGGCACTAATAGCATTTCCTTTAGAACTAAACAATAAATTAGACTCTCTTCTTTACTACCTGAAAATGTAGACCGAGACTGTTCACGTTACGATCCTGACAAACTGCATTAGTAGGTTACTAGTACATCCAGGACTTAATATCAGCTGTATACAGCTTGTTTATTGCCAATGAACGTATTTCTGTTGTTCTAAAGTAGTAGTGGTAACTCTTCATGACATAGTACAGCTGAAAGAACTACAACGGGTACAAATAGCACTTCCTTTAGAACTAAACAATAAATTAGGCTCTCTCCTTTACTACCTGAAAATGTAGACCAAGACAGTTCACGTTACCATCCTGACAAACTGCATTCGTAGGTTATTAGTACATCCAGGACTTAATATCAGCTGTATAAAGCTTGTTTATTGCCTATTAACGTGTTTCTGTATGTTCTAAAGCAGCAGTGGTAACTCTTGATGACATAGTACGTACAGCTGAAATGAACTACAACGGGCATTTCCTTTAGAACAAAACGACACATTAGGTTCTCTCCTTTACTACCTGAAAAGGTAGACCGAAACTGTTCATGTTACGGTGCTGACAAACTGAATTAGTAGGTTATTAGTATATCCAGGACTTCATATCTGATCTATAAAGCTAGTTTTTTGCCTATGAAGGTGTTTCTGTAGCTCTAAAGCAACAGTGGCAACTCTTCGTGACCTAGTACAGCTGAAACGGGCACTTCCTTTAGAACTAACCGATACATTAGGCTCTCTCCTTTGCTACCTGAAAATGTAGACCGAAACTGTTCACGTTACCATCCTGGCAAACTGCATTAGTAAGTTATTAGTTCATCCAAGACTTAATATCACCTACATCTGTATACATACAGCTTGTTTTTCCTATGAACGTGTTTCCGTATGTTCTAAAGCAGCATTGGTAACTCTTGATGACATAGTACAGCTGAAATTAATTACAACGGGCACTAATAGCATTTCCTTTAAAACTAAACAATAAATTAGGCTCTCTCCTTTACTACCTGAAAATGTAGACTATGACAGTTCACGTTACCATCCTGACAAACTGCATTAGTAGGTTATTAGTACATCCAGGTCTTAATATCAGCTGTATAAAGCTTGTTTATTGCCACTGAACGTGTTTCTGTATCTTCTAAAGCAGTAGTGGTAACTATTCATAACATAGCACAGCTAAAAGAACTACAACGGGCGCTAATAGTATTTCCTTTAGAACTAAACAATAATTTAGAATCTCTTCTTTACCACCTGAAAATGTAGACCGAGACTGTTCACGTTACGATCCTGACAAACTGCATTAGTAGCGCTAATAGTATTTCCTTTAGAACTAAACAATAATTTAGAATCTCTTCTTTACCACCTGAAAATGTACACCGAGACTGTTCACGTTACGATCCTGACAAACTGCATTAGTAGGTTACTAGTACATCCAGGACTTAATATCACCTGTATAAGGCATGTTTATTGCCTATCAACGTGTTTCTGTATGTTCTAAAGCAGCATTGGTAACTCTTGAAGACAATATATAGCTGAAACAAAATAGAACGGACGCTAATAGCACTTCCTTTAGAACTAAACAATAAATTAGGCTCTCTTTTTTACTACCTGAAGATGTAGACCGAGACTATTCACGTTACGGTCCCGACAAACTGCGTTAGTAGTTTATTAGTACATCCAGGATTTATTATCAACTGTATAAATGTTGTTTACTGCTTATAAACGTGTTTCCGTATGTTCTAAAGCAGCATTGGTAACTCTTGATGACATAGTACAGCTGAAATTAACTACAAGAGGCACTAATAGCATTTCCTTTAAAACTAAACAATAAATTAGGCTCTCTCCTTCACTACCTGTAAATGTAGACCGAAACTGCTCAGTTTATGATCCTGCCAAACTGCATTAGTAGGTTATTAGTTTATCCAGGACTTAATATCTGCTTTATAAAGCTTGTTTATTGCAAATGAAAGTGTTTCTGTATGTTCTAAAGCAGCAGTGGTAACTATTCATTACATAGTACAGCTGAAAGAACTACAACGGGCACTAATAGAACTTCCTTTAGAACTAAACAATAAATTAGGCTCTCTTCTTTACTACCTAAAAATGTAGACCGAAACTGTTCAAGTTGTGATCCTGCCAAACTGCATTAGTAGGTTACTAGTATATCCAATTCTTAATATCAGCTGTATAAAGCTTGTTTATTGCCTATGAACGTATTTCTGTATGTTCTAAAGCTGCAGTGGTAACTCTTCATGACATAATACAGCCGAAGTGTACTACAACGGGGACTTCCTTTAGAACTAAACGTTACATTAGGCACTTTCCTTAACTACCTGAAAATGTAGACCGAAACTGTTCAGGTTATGATCCTGCCAAACTGCATTAGTAGGTTATTAGTTTATCCAGGACTTAATATCTGCTGTATAAAGCTTGTTAATTGCCTATCAACGTGTTTCTGTATGTTCTAAAGCAGCAGTGGTAACTCTCGATGACATAGTATAGCTGAAATAAACTAGAACGGGCCCTAATAGCACTTCCTTTAAAACTAAACAATAAATTAGGCTCTCTCCTTTACTACCTGAAAATGTAGACAAGACAGTTCACGTTACCATCCTGTCAAACTGCATTCGTAGGTTATTAGTACATCCAGGACTTAATATCAGCTGTATAAAGCTTGTTTATGTCCAATGAACGTGTTTCTGTTGTTCTAAAGCAGCAGTGGTAACTCTTCATGACATCGTACAGCAGAAAGAACTACAACGGGTACTCGTAATAATTCCTTTAGAACTAAACAATAAATTAGACTCTCTTCTTTACTACCTGAAGATGAAGACCGAGACTGTTCACGTTACGATCCTGCCAAACTGCATTAGTAGGTTACTAGTACATCCAGGACTTAATATCAGCTGTATAAAGCTTGTTTATTGCCTATCAACGTATTTCTGTATGTTCTAAAGCAGCAGTGGTAACTCTTGATGACATAGTATAGCTGAAATAAACTAGAACGGGCGCTAATAGCACTTCCTTTAGAACTAAACAATAAATTAGACTCTCTTCTTTACTACCTGAAAATGTAGACCCAGACTGTTCACGTTACGATCCTGACAAACTGCAATACTAGGTTATTAGTATATCCAGGATTTAGTATCACCTGTGTACAGCTTGCTTATTGTCTGTGAACGTGTTTCTGTATGTTCTAAAGCAGCAGTGGTAACTCTTGATGACATAGTACAGCTGAAATTAACTACAACGGGCACTAATAGCATTTCCTTTAAAACTAAACAATAAATTAGGCTCTCTCCTTTACTACCTGAAAATGTAGACCAAGACAGTTCACGTTACCATCCTGACAAACTGCATTAGTAGGTTATTAGTATATCCAGGGCTTAGTATCACCTGTGTACAGCTTGCTTATTGTCTATGAACGTGTTTCTGTATGTTCTAAAGCAGCAGCGGTAACTCTTGATGACATAGTACAGCTGAAAGAACTACAACGGGCACTAATAGCACTTCCTTTAGAACTAAACAATAAAATAGGCTCTCTCCTTTACTACCTGAAAATGTAGACCGAAACTGTTTACGTTACGATGCTGACAAACTGCAATAGTAGGTTATTAGTATATCCAGGACTTAGTATCACCTGTGTACAGCTTGCTTATTGTCTATGAACGTGTTTCTGTATGTTCTAAAGCAGCAGTGGTAACTATTCATGACATAGTACAAATGAAAGAACTACAACGGGCACTACTAGTATTTCCTTTGTTGACAAACTGCATTAGTAAGTTATTAGTACATCCACGACTTAATATCACCTATATAAAGCTTGTTTATTGCCTATCAACGTGTTTCTGTATGTTCTAAAGCAGCAGTGGTAACTCTTCATTACATAGTACAGCTGAAAAAACTACAACGGGCACTAATAGCATTTCCTTTAGAACTAAACAATAAATTAGACTCTCTTCTTTACTACCGGAAAATGTAAACCGAGACTGTTCACGTTACGATCCTGACAAACTGCATTAGTAGGTTACTAGTACATCCAGGACTTAATATCAGCTGTATACAGCTTCTTTATTGCCAATGAACGTATTTCTGTATGTTCCAAAGCAGCAGTGGTAACTCTTCATTACATAGTACTGCTGAAAATACTACAACGGGCACTAATAGCATTTCCTTTAGAACTAAACAATAAATTAGACTCTCTTCTTTACTACCTGAAAATGTAGACCCTGACTGTTCACGTTACGATCCTGACAAACTGCATTAGTAGGTTACTAGTACATCCAGGACTTAATATCAGCTGTATACAGCTTGTTTATTGCCAATGAACGTATTTCTGTTGTTCTAAAGTAGTAGTGGTAACTCTTCATTACATAGTACAGCTGAAAAAACTACAACGGGCACTAATAGCATTTCCTTTAGAACTAAACTATAAATTAGACTCTCTTCTTTACTACCTGAAAATGTAGACCGAGACTGTTCACGTTACGATCCTGACAAACTGCATTAGTAGGTTACTAGTTCATCCAGGACTTAATATCACCTGTAGGTAGCTTGTTTTTGCCTATGAACGTGTTTCCGTATGTTCTAAAGCAGCATTGGCAACTCTTGATGACATAGTACAGCTGAAATTAACTACAACGGGCACTAATAGCATTTCCTTTAAAACTAAACAATAAATTAGGCTCTCTCCTTTACTACCTGAAAATGTAGACCAAGACAGTTCACGTTACCATCCTGACAAACTGCATTAGTAGGTTATTAGTAGATCCAGGACTTAGTATCACCTGTGTACAGCTTGCTTATTGCCACTGAACGTGTTTCTGTATGTTCTAAAGCAGTAGTGGTAACTATTCATGACATAGCACAGCTAAATGAACTACAACGGGCGCTAATAGTATTTCCTTTAGAACTAAACAATAATTTAGAATCTGTTCTTTACCACCTGAAAATGTAGACCGAGACTGTTCACGTTACGATCCTGACAAACTGCATTAGTAGGTTACTAGTACATCCAGGACTTAATATCAGCAGTATAAAGCTTGTTTATTGCCTATCAACGTGTTTCTGTATGTTCTAAAGCAGCAGTGGTAACCCTTGATGACATAGTATAGCTGAAATAAACTAGAACGGGCGCTAATAGCACTTCCTTTAGAACTAAACAATAAATTAGACTCTCTTCTTTACTACCTGAAAATGTAGACCGAGACTGTTCACGTTACGATCCTGACAAACTGCATTAGTAGGTTACTAGTACATCCAGGACTTAATATCAGCTGTATAAAGCTTGTTTATTGCCTATCAACGTGTTTCTGTATGTTCTAAAGCTGCAGTGGTAACTCTTGATGACATAGTATAGCTGAAATAAACTAGAACGGGCGCAAATAGCACTTCCTTTAGAACTAAACAATAAATTAGACTCTCTTCTTTACTACCTGAAAATGTAGACCGAGACTGTTCACGTTACGATCCTGACAAACTGCATTAGTAGGTTACTAGTACATCCAGGACTTACTATCACCTGTGTACAGCTTGCTTATTGTCTATGAACGTGTTTCTGTATGTTCTAAAGCAGCAGCGGTAACTTTTGATGACATAGTACAGCTGAAAGAACTACAACGGGCACTAATAGCACTTCCTTTAGAACTAAACAATAAAATAGGCTCGCTCCTTTACTACCTGAAAATGTAGACCGAAACTGTTTACGTTACGATGCTGACAAACTGCAATAGTAGGTTATTAGTCTATCCAGGACTTAGTATCACCTGTGTACAGCTTGCTTATTGTCTATGAATGTGTTTCTGTATGTTCTAAAGCAGCAGTGGTAACTATTCATGACATAGTACAAATGAAAGAAGTACAACGGGCACTACTAGTATTTCCTTTAGAACTAAACAATAAATTAGAATCTGTTCTTTACCACCTAAAAATGTAGACCGAGACTGTTCACGTTACGATCCTGACAAACTGCATTAGTAGGTTACTAGTTCATCCAGGACTTAATATCGCCTGTATGTAGCTTGTTTATTGTCTATCAATGTGTTTCTGTATGTTCTAAAGCAGCAGTGGTAACTCTTCATTACATAGTACAGCTGAAAAAACTACAACGGGCACTACTAGTATTTCCTTTAGAACTAAACAATAAATTAGACTCTCTTCTTTACTACCTGAAAATGTAGACCGAGACTGTTCACGTTACGATCCTGACAAACTGCATTAGTAGGTTACTAGTACATCCAGGACTTAATATCAACTGTATAAAGCTTGTTTATTGCCTATCAACGTGTTTCTGTATGTTTTAAAGCAGCAGTGGTAACTCTTCATTACATAGTACAGCTGAAAAAACTACAACGGGCACTAATAGCATTTCCTTTAGAACTAAACAATAAATTAGACTCTCTTCTTTACTACCTGAAAATGTAGACCGAGACTGTTCACGTTACGATCCTGACAAACTGCATTAGTAGGTTACTAGTACATCCAGGACTTAATATCAACTGTATACAGCTTGTTTATTGCCAATGGACGTATTTGTGTTGTTCTAAAGTTGTAGTGGTAACTCTTCATGACATTGTATAGCTGAAAGAACTACAACGGGTACAAATAGCACTTCCTTTAGAACTAAACAATAAATTAGGCTCTCTCCTTTACTACCTGAAAATGTAGACCAAGACAGTTCACGTTACCATCCTGACAAACTGCATTAGTAAGTTATTAGTACATGCACGACTAAATATCACCTGTATAAAGCTTGTTTATTGCTTATCAACTTGTTTCTGTATGTTCTAAAGCAGCAGTGATAACTCTTGATGACATAGTACGTACAGCTGAAATGAACTACAACGGTAACTTCCTGAAAAGGTAGACCGAAACTGTTTATGTTACGAGGCTGACAAACTGCAATAGTAGGTTATTAGTATATCCAGGACTTAATATCAACTGTATAAAGCCTTTTTAATGCCTATAAACGTGTTTCTGTATGTTCTAAAGCAGCAGTGGTAACTCTTGATGACATAGTATAGTTGAAATAAACTAGAACAGGTTCTAATAGCATATCCTTTAGAACTAAACAATAAATTAGGCTCTCTCCTTTCCTACTTAAAAATGTAGACCAAAACTGTTTACGTTATGATCCTGTCAAACTGCATTCGTAGGTTATTAGTACATCCAGGACTTAATATCAGCTGTATAAAGCTTGTTTATTGCCAATGAACGTGTTTCTGTTGTTCTAAAGCAGCAGTGGTAACTCTTCATGACATCGTACAGCAGAAAAAACTACAACGGGTACTAGTAATACTTCCTTTAGAACTAAACAATAAATTAGACTCTCTTCTTTACTACCTGAAGATGAAGACCGAGACTGTTCACGTTACGATCCTACCAAACTGCATTAGTAGGTTATTAGTACATCCAGGACTTACACTATCAACTGTTTAAAGCTTGTTTCCTGCCTACAAACGTGTTTCTGTATGTTCTAAAGCAGCAGTGGTAACTATTCATGACATAGTACAAATGAAAGAACTACAACGGGCACTAATAGTATTTCCTTTAGAACTAAACAATAAATTAGGCTCTCTCCTTTCCTACTTGAAAATGTAGACCGAAACTGTTCACGTTATGATCATGTCAACTTGCATTCGTAGGTTATTAGTACATCAAGGACATAATATCAACTGTATAAAGCTTGTTTATTGCCAATGAAAGTGTTTCTGTATGTTCTAAAGCAGCAGTGGTAACTCTTCATGACATAATACAGCTGAAATGTACTACAACGGGCACTTCCTTTAGAACTAAACGATACATTGGGCACGTTCCTTTACTAACTGAAAATGCAGACTGAAACTGTTCACGTTACGATCCTCCCAAACTGAACTAGTCGGTTACTAGCACATCCAGAACATAATATCAGCTGTATACAGCTTGGTTTTGCCTATGAACGTGTTTTCGTATGTTCTAAAGCAGCATTGGTAACTCTTGATGACATAGTACAGATGAAATTAGCTACAACGGGCACTAATAGCATTTCCTTTAGAACTAAACAATAAATTAGACTTTCTTCTTTACTACCTGAAAATGTA
Organism: Agriotes lineatus; assembly: GCA_940337035.1. Lineage (NCBI taxonomy): Eukaryota > Metazoa > Arthropoda > Insecta > Coleoptera > Elateridae > Agriotes > Agriotes lineatus. The sequence continues at coordinate 90,147 of CALNHX010004559.1, forward strand.
GACCGAGACTGTTTACGTTACGATCCTGACAAACTGCATTAGTAGGTTACTAGTACATCCAGGACCTAATATCAGCTGTATAAAGCTTGTTTATTGTCAATGAACGTATTTTTGTTGTTCTAAAGCAGTAGCGGTAACACTTCATGACATAGAGCTGATAGAAATACAACGGGTACTAATAGCACTTCCTTTAGAACTAAACAATAAATTAGACTCTCTTCTTTACTACTTGTTAATGTAGACCGAGACTGTTCACGTTACGATCCTGACAAACTGCATTAGTAGTTTATTAGTACATCCAGGACTTATTTATTGTCAACTGTATAAAGCTTTTTTACTGCTTATAAACGTGTTTCCGTATGTTCTAAAGCAGCATTGGTAACTCTTGATGACATAGTACAGCTGAAATTAACTACAACAGGCACTAATAGCATTTCCTTTAAAACTAAACAATAAATTAGGCTCTCTTCTTTACTACCTAAAAATGTAGACCGAAACTGTTCAAGTTGTGATCCTGCCAAACTGCATTAGTAGGTTGTTAGTATATCCAATTCTTAATATCAGTTGTATAAAGCTTGTTTATTGCCTATGAACGTATTTCTGTATGTTCTAAAGCTGCAGTGGTAACTCTTCATGACATAATACAGCCGAAGTGTTCTACAGCGGGGACTTCCTTTAGAACTAAACGTTACATTAGGCACTTTCCTTAACTACCTGAAAATGTAGACCGAAACTGTTCAGGTTACGAACCTGACAAACTGCATTAGTAGGTTATTAGTACATACAGAACTTAATGTCACCTGTATAAAGCTTGTTTATTGCCTATCAACGTGTTTCTGTATGTTCTAAAGCAGCATTGGTAGCCCTTGATGACATATTACGTACAGCTGAAATAAACTACAACGGGCACTTCCTTTAGATCAAATGATACATTAGGTTCTCTCCTTTACTACCTGAAAATGTAGACCGAAACTGTTTACGTTACGATTCTAACAAACTGCATTAGTAGGTTACTAGTACATCCAGGACTTAATATCAGCTGTATAAAGCTTGTTTAATGGCAATGAACGTGTTTCTGTATGTTCTAAAGCAACAGTGGTAACTATTCATGACATAGTACAGCTGAAAGAACTACAACGGGCGCTAATAGTATTTCCTTTAGAACTAAACACTAATTTAGAATCTCTTCTTTACCACCTGACGATGTAGACCGAGAATGTTCACGTTACGATCCTGACAAACTGCATTAGTAGGTTATTAGTACCTCCAGGACTTAATATCAACTGTATAAAGCCTTTTTAATGCTTATAAACGTGTTTCTGTATGTTCTAAAGCAGCAGTGGTAACCCTTTATGACATAATACATCTGAAATGTACTACGACGGGCACTAATAGCACTTCCTTTAGAACTAAACAATAAATTAGGCTCCCTTCTTTACTACTTGAAAATGTAGACCGAGACTGTTCACGTTACGATCCTGACAAACAGCATTAGTAAGTTATTAGTACATCCACGACTTAATATCACCTGTATAAAGCTTGTTTATTGCCTATCAACGTGTTTCTGTATGTTCTAAAGCAGCAGTGGTATCTCTTGATGACATAGTACGTACAGCTGAAATGCCCTACAACGGGTATTTCCTTTAGAACAAAACGACACATTAGGTTCTCTCCTTTACTACCTGAAAAGGTAGACCGAAACTCTTCATGTTACGATGCTGACAAACTGAATTAGTAAGTTATTAGTTCATCCAGGAATTAATATCACCTGTAGACAGCTTGTTTTTGCCTATGAACGTGTTTCCGTATGTTCTAAAGCAGCATTGGTAACTCTTGATGACATAGTACAGCTGAAATTAACTACAACGGGCACTAATAGCATTTCCTTTAAAACTAAACAATAAATTAGGCTCTCTCCTTTACTACCTGAAAATGTAGACCAAGACAGTTCACTTTACCATCCTGACAAACTGCATTAGTAGGTTATTAGTACATCCAGCACTTAATATCAGCTCGGCTGTTTCATCGAAAAACACAGTATCCAACATTGTTTGTGAAATTGAGCTGATTGTTCATATGTAGATACTGTGTTGTCCCGCATCTTTCTACCTAATCAGATTTGAGCTATCTATACTGGTTACCTATTTACAGCTACCCATAAACACAGTATCTACATGCATTCCTTCTGTTCTCCAATTCAAAACACAGCAAGTCATTATAATGTTCGAAAGAACCAAAGAAAACACAGTATCTGGTAGTTACTGTGTTTTAGAAAAAACACCTAGCAAACATTTTTGTCAAAATTCTGTTTATAACACAGCATATACGAGATACTGTGTTTTGTTTTAGACATGCTCACGCAACGTACCTACATAACCTTAATTTGTGAGTGTTTGTTATTGGTGTGCAGGGCGTTAAATCATACATTTTGGTTATTTTTATTGTTTTTGTATTTGTTTAAGTTGTCCAGCATATCTCTTTGATAAAAAAAAGTTCGTGTAGTTATTGTAAAAAAAATAATAAAACTATTCTTGTAGATACTGTGTAGAAAATTAATTTAATCCTCACTTCCGCCCACCCATGGGATTTCAAAACACAGTAACTACATTTTACCATGAAACCTTAGGGCTGCAAGATTTTTGGTCAGACAGTAAAAATTATACTTTAATACAAACTGCAAATATACGGGATTTAACTTTGGGAATGCAGGCAGAGTGTGGGGCCATCAATCTAAAATGTTTCCTTGTTTCCCACAATTTTACTCATTATCACATACTGTGTTATCGATGGAGCACCCGAGCTGTATAAAGCTTGTTTATTGCCAATGAACGTGTTTCTGTATGTTCTAAAGCAGCAGTGGTAACTATTCATGACATAGTACAGCTGAAATAAACTAGAACGGGCGCTAATAGCACTTCCTTTAGAACTAAACAATAATTTAGAATCTCTTCTTTACCACCTGAAAATGTAGACCGAGACTGTTCACGTTACGATCCTGACAAACTGCATTAGTAGGTTACTAGTACATCCAGGACTTAATATCAGCTGTATAAAGCTTGTTTATTGCCAATGAAAGTGTCTCTGTATGTTCTAAAGCAGCAGTGGTAACTATTCATGACATAGTACAGCTGAAAGAACTACAACGGGCACTAATAGAACTTCCTTTAGAACTAAACACTAAATTAGGCTCTCTTCTTTACTACCTGTAAATGTAGACCGAAACTGTTCACGTTGTGATCCTGCCAAACTGCATTAGTAGGTTATTAGTATATCCAGTTCTTAATATCAGCTCTATAAAGCTTGTTTATTGCCTATGAACGTATTTCTGTATGTTCTAAAGCAGCAGTGGTATCTCTTCATGACATAATACAGCCGAAGTGTACTACAACGGGGACTTCCTTTAGAACTAAACGTTACATTAGGCACTTTCCTTAACTACCTGAAAATGTAGACCGAATTTGTTCAGGTTATGATCCTGCCAAACTGCATTAGTAGGTTACTAGTTTATCCAGGACTTAATATCTGCTGTATAAAGCTTGTTAATTGCCTATCAACGTGTTTCTGTATGTTCTAAAGCAACAGTGGTAACTCTTGATGACATAGTATAGCTGAAATAAACTAGAACGGGCGCTAATAGCACTTCCTTTAGAACTAAACAATAAATTAGACTCTCTTTTTTACTACCTGAAAATGTAGACCGAGACTGTTCACGTTACGATCTTGACAAACTGCATTAGTAGGTTACTAGTACATCCAGGACTTAATATCAGCTGTATAAAGCTTGTTTATTGCCAATGAAAGTGTCTCTGTATGTTCTAAAGCAGCAGTGGTAACTATTCATGACATAGTACAGCTGAAAGAACTACAACGGGCACTAATAGAACTTCCTTTAGAACTAAACACTAAATTAGGCTCTCTTCTTTACTACCTGTAAATGTAGACCGAAACTGTTCACGTTGTGATCCTGCCAAACTGCATTAGTAGGTTATTAGTATATCCAGTTCTTAATATCAGCTCTATAAAGCTTGTTTATTGCCTATGAACGTATTTCTGTATGTTCTAAAGCAGCAGTGGTAACTCTTCATGACATAATACAGCCGAAGTGTACTACAACGGGGACTTCCTTTAGAACTAAACGTTACATTAGGCACTTTCCTTAACTACCTGAAAATGCAGACCGAATTTGTTCAGGTTATGATCCTGCCAAACTGCATTAGTAGGTTACTAGTTTATCCAGGACTTAATATCTGCTGTATAAAGCTTGTTAATTGCCTATCAACGTGTTTCTGTATGTTCTAAAGCAGCAGTGGTAACTCTCGATGACATAGTATAGCTGAAATAAACTAGAACGGGCCCTAATAGCATTTTCTTTAAAACTAAACAATAAATTAGGCTCTCTCCTTTACTACCTGAAAATGTACACCAAGACAGTTCACGTTACCATCCTGACAAACTGCATTAGTAGGTTATTAGTACATCCAGGACTTAATATCAGCTCTATAAAGCTTGTTTAATGCCTATGAACGTATTTCTGTATGTTCTAAAGCAGCAGTGGTAACTCTTCATGACATAATACAGCCGAAGTGTACTATAACGGGGACTTCCTTTAGAACTAAACGTTACATTAGGCACTTTCCTTAACTACCTGAAAATGTAGACCGAATTTGTTCAGGTTATGATCCTGCCAAACTGCATTAGTAGGTTACTAGTTTATCCAGGACTTAATATCTGCTGTATAAAGCTTGTTAATTGCCTATCAACGTGTTTCTGTATGTTCTAAAGCAGCAGTGGTAACTCTCGATGACATAGTATAGCTGAAATAAACTAGAACGGGCCCTAATAGCATTTTCTTTAAAACTAAACAATAAATTAGGCTCTCTCCTTTACTACCTGAAAATGTACACCAAGACAGTTCACTTTACCATCCTGACAAACTGCATTAGTAGGTTATTAGTACATCCAGGACTTAATATCAGCTGTAAAAAGCTTGTTTATTGCCAATGAACGTGTTTCTGTATGTTCTAAAGCAGCAGTGGTAACTATTCATGACATAGTACAGCTGAAAAAACTTCAACGGGCGTTAATAGTATTTCCTTTAGAACTAAACAGTAATTTAGAATCTCTTTTTTACCACCTGTAAATGTAGATCAAGACTGTTCACGTTACGAACCTGACAAACTGCATTAGTAGGTTACTAGTACATCCAGGACCTAATATCAGCTGTATAAAGCTTGTTTATTGCCAATGAACGTCTTTCTGTTGTTCTAAAGCAGTAGTGGTAACTCTTCATGACATAGTACAGCTGATAGAACTACAACGGGTACTAATAGCACTTCCTTTAGAACTAAACGGTAATTTAGAATCTCTTTTTTACCACCTGAAAATGTAGACCGAGACTGTTCACGTTACAATCCTGACAAACTGCATTAGTAGGTTACTAGTCCATCCAGGACCTAATATCAGCTGTATAAAGCTTGTTTATTGCCAATGAACGTCTTTCTGTTATTCTAAAGCAGTAGTGGGAACTCTTCATGACATAGTACAGCTGATAGAACTACAACGGATACTAATAGCACTTTCTTTAAAACTAAACGGTAATTTAGAATTTCTTCTTTACCACCTGAAAATGTAGACCGAGACTGTTCACGTTATGATCCTGGCAAACTGCATTACTAGGTTACTAGTACATCCAGGCCTTAATATCAGCTGTATAAAGCTTGTTTATTGCCAATAAACGTCTTTCTGTTGTTCTAAAGCAGTAGTGGTAACTCTTCATGACATAGTACAGCTGATAGAACTACAACGGGTACTAATAGCACTTCCTTTAGAACTAAACGGTAATTTAGAATTTCTTCTTTACCACCTGAAAATGTAGACCGAGACTGTTCACGTTACGATCTTGACAAACTGCATTAGTAGGTTACTAGTACATCCAGGACTTAATATCAGCTGTATAAAGCTTGTTTATTGCCAATGAACGTCTTTCTGTTGTTCTAAAGCTGCAGTGGTAACTCTTGATGACATAGTATAGTTGAAATAAACTAGAACAGGCTCTAATATCATATCCTTTAGAACTAAACAATAAATTAGGCTCTCTCCTTTCCTACTTAAAAATGTAGACCAAAACTGTTTACGTTATGATCCGGTCAAACTGCATTCGTAGGTTATTAGTACATCCAGGACTTAATATCAGCTGTATAAAGCTTGTTTATTGCCAATGAACGTGTTTCTGTATGTTCTAAAGCAGCAGTGGTAACTATTCATGACATAGTACAGCTGCAAAACTTCAACGGGTGTAAATAGTATTTCCTTTAGAACAAAACAGTAATTTAGAATCTCTTTTTTACCACCTGAAAATGTAGACCGAGACTGTTCACGTTACGATCTTGACAAACTGCACTAGTAGGTTATTAGTATATCCAGGACTTAAAATAAACTGTATAAAGCCTTTTTAATGCCTATAAACGTGTTTCTGTATGTTCTTAAGCAGCAGTGGTAACTCTTCATGACATAATACATCTGAAATGTACTACAACGGGCACTTCCTTTAGAACTAAACGATACATTAGGCACTTTCCTTTACTACCTGAAAATGCAGACTGAAACTGTTCACGTTACGATCCTCCCAAACTGAACTAGTCGGTTACTAGCACATCCAGAACATAATATCAGCTGTATACAGCTTGGTTTTGCCTATGAACGTGTTTTCGTATGTTCTAAAGCAGCATTGGTAACTCTTGATGACATAGTACAGATGAAATTAGCTACAACGGGCACTAATAGCATTTCCTTTAGAACTAAACAATAAATTAGACTTTCTTCTTTACTACCTGAAAATGTAGACCGAGACTGTTCACGTTACGATCCTGACAAACTGCATTCGTAGGTTACTAGTACATCCAGGACCTAATATCAGCTGTATAAAGCTTGTTTATTGTCAATGAACGTATTTCTGTTGTTCTAAAGCAGTAGGGGTAACTCTTCATGACATAGAGCTGATAGAACTACAACGGGTACTAATAGCACTTCCTTTAGAACTAAACAATAAATTAGACTCTCTTCTTTACTACTTGTTAATGTAGACCGAGACTGTTCACGTTACGAACCTGACAAACTGCATTAGTAGGTTATTAGTACATACAGAACTTAATGTCACCTGTATAAAGCTTGTTTATTGCTATCAACGTGTTTCTGTATGTTCTAAAGCAGCATTGGTAGCCCTTGATGACATATTACGTACAGCTGAAATAAACTACAACGGGCACTTCCTTTAGATCAAATGATACATTAGGTTCTCTCCTTTACTACCTGAAAATGTAGACCGAAACTGTTTACGTTACGATTCTAACAAACTGCATTAGTAGGTTACTAGTACATCCAGGACTTAATATCAGCTGTATAAAGCTTGTTTAATGGCAATGAACGTGTTTCTGTATGTTCTAAAGCAACAGTGGTAACTATTCATGACATAGTACAGCTGAAAGAACTACAACGGGCGCTAATAGTATTTCCTTTAGAACTAAACACTAATTTAGAATCTCTTCTTTACCACCTGAAAATGTAGACCGAGACTGTTCACGTTACGATCCTGACAAATTGCATTAGTAGGTTACTAGTACATCCAGGACCTAATATCAACTGTATAAAGCTTGTTTATTGCCAATGAACGTGTTTATGTATGTTCTAAAGCAACAGTGGTAACTATTCATGACATAGTACAGCTGAAAGAACTACAACGGGCGCTAATAGTATTTCCTTTAGAACTAAACACTAATTTAGAATCTCTTCTTTACCACCTGACGATGTAGACCGAGAATGTTCACGTTACGATCCTGACAAACTGCACTAGTAGGTTATTAGTACCTCCAGGACTTAATATCAACTGTATAAAGCCTTTTTAATGCTTATAAACGTGTTTCTGTATGTTCTAAAGCAGCAGTGGTAACCCTTCATGACATAATACATCTGAAATGTACTACGACGGGCACTAGTAGCACTTCCTTTAGAACTAAACAATAAATTAGGCTCCCTTCTTTACTACTTGAAAATGTAGACCGAGACTGTTCACGTTACGATCCTGACAAACTGCATTAGTAAGTTATTAGTACATCCACGACTTAATATCACCTGTATAAAGCTTGTTTATTGCCTATCAACGTGTTTCTGTATGTTCTAAAGCAGCAGTGGTATCTCTTGATGACATAGTACGTACAGCTGAAATGCCCTACAACGGGTATTTCCTTTAGAACAAAACGACACATTAGGTTCTCTCCTTTACTACCTGAAAAGGTAGACCGAAACTCTTCATGTTACGATGCTGACAAACTGAATTAGTAAGTTATTAGTTCATCCAGGAATTAATATCACCTGTAGACAGCTTGTTTTTGCCTATGAACGTGTTTCCGTATGTTCTAAAGCTGCATTGGTAACTCTTGATGACATAGTACAGCTGAAATTAACTACAACGGGCACTAATAGCATTTCCTTTAAAACTAAACAATAAATTAGGCTCTCTCCTTTACTACCTGAAAATGTAGACCAAGACAGTTCACGTTACCATCCTGACAAACTGCATTAGTAGGTTATTAGTACATCCAGCACTTAATATCAGCTCGGCTGTTCCATCGAAAAACACAGTATCCAACATTGTTTGTGAAATTGAGCTGATTGTTCATATGTAGATACTGTGTTGTCCCGCATCTTTCTACCTAATCAGATTTGAGCTATCTATACTGGTTACCTATTTACAGCTACCCATAAACACAGTATCTACATGCATTCCTTCTGTTCTCCAATTCAAAACACAGCAAGTCATTATAATGTTCGAAAGAACCAAAGAAAACACAGTATCTGGTAGTTACTGTGTTTTAGAAAAAACACCTAGCAAACATTTTTGTCAAAATTCTGTTTATAACACAGCATATACGAGATACTGTGTTTTGTTTTAGACATGCTCACGCAACGTACCTACATAACCTTAATTTGTGAGTGTTTGTTATTGGTGTGCAGGGCGTTAAATCATAAATTTTGGTTATTTTTATTGTTTTTGTATTTGTTTAAGTTGTCCAGCATATCTCTTTGATAAAAAAAAGTTCGTGTAGTTATTGTAAAAAAAATAATAAAACTATTCTTGTAGATACTGTGTAGAAAATTAATTTAATCCTCACTTCCGCCCACCCATGGGATTTCAAAACACAGTAACTACATTTTACCATGAAACCTTAGGGCTGGAAGATTTTTGGTCAGACAGTAAAAATTATACTTTAATACAAACTGCAAATATACGGGATTTAACTTTGGGAATGCAGGCAGAGTGTGAGGCCATCAATCTAAAATGTTTCCTTGTTTCCCACAATTTGACTCATTATCACATACTGTGTTATTCGATGGAGCACCCGAGCTGTATAAAGCTTGTTTATTGCCAATGAACGTGTTTCTGTATGTTCTAAAGCAGCAGTGGTAACTATTCATGACATAGTACAGCTGAAATAAACTAGAACGGGCGCTAATAGCACTTCCTTTAGAACTAAACAATAATTTAGAATCTCTTCTTTACCACCTGAAAATGTAGACCGAGACTGTTCACGTTACGATCCTGACAAACTGCATTAGTAGGTTACTAGTACATCCAGGACAGCTGTATAAAGCTTGTTTATTGCCTATCAACGTGTTTCTGTATGTTCTAAAGCAACAGTGGTAACTCTTGATGACATAGTATAGCTGAAATAAACTAGAACGGGCGCTAATAGCATTTCCTTTAGAACTAAACACTAAGTTAGACTCTCTTTTTTACTACCTGAAAATGTAGACCGAGACTGTTCACGTTACGATCTTGACAAACTGCATTAGTAGGTTACTAGTACATCCAGGACTTAATATCAGCTGTATAAAGCTTGTTTATTGCCAATGAAAGTGTCTCTGTATGTTCTAAAGCAGCAGTGGTAACTATTCATGACATAGTACAGCTGAAAGAACTACAACGGGCACTAATAGAACTTCCTTTAGAACTAAACACTAAATTAGGCTCTCTTCTTTACTACCTGTAAATGTAGACCGAAACTGTTCACGTTGTGATCCTGCCAAACTGCATTAGTAGGTTATTAGTATATCCAGTTCTTAATATCAGCTCTATAAAGCTTGTTTATTGCCTATGAACGTATTTCTGTATGTTCTAAAGCAGCAGTGGTAACTCTTCATGACATAATACAGCCGAAGTGTACTACAACGGGGACTTCCTTTAGAACTAAACGTTACATTAGGCACTTTCCTTAACTACCTGAAAATGTAGACCGAATTTGTTCAGGTTATGATCCTGCCAAACTGCATTAGTAGGTTACTAGTTTATCCAGGACTTAATATCTGCTGTATAAAGCTTGTTAATTGCCTATCAACGTGTTTCTGTATGTTCTAAAGCAGCAGTGGTAACTCTCGATGACATAGTATAGCTGAAATAAACTAGAACGGGCCCTAATAGCATTTTCTTTAAAACTAAACAATAAATTAGGCTCTCTCCTTTACTACCTGAAAATGTACACCAAGACAGTTCACGTTACCATCCTGACAAACTGCATTAGTAGGTTATTAGTACATCCAGGACTTAATATCAGCTGTAAAAAGCTTGTTTATTGCCAATGAACGTGTTTCTGTATGTTCTAAAGCAGCAGTGGTAACTATTCATGACATAGTACAGCTGAAAAAACTTCAACGGGCGTTAATAGTATTTCCTTTAGAACTAAACAGTAATTTAGAATCTCTTTTTTACCACCTGAAAATGTAGACCAAGACTGTTCACGTTACGATCCTGACAAACTGCATTAGTAGGTTACTAGTACATCCAGGACCTAATATCAGCTGTATAAAGCTTGTTTATTGCCAATGAACGTCTTTCTGTTGTTCTAAAGCAGTAGTGGTAACTCTTCATGACATAGTACAGCTGATAGAACTACAACGGGTACTAATAGCACTTCCTTTAGAACTAAACGGTAATTTAGAATCTCTTCTTTACCACCTGAAAATGTAGACCGAGGCTGTTCACGTTACGATCTTGACAAACTGCATTAGTAGGTTACTAGTACATCCAGGACTTAATATCAGCTGTATAAAGCTTGTTTATTGCCAATGAACGTCTTTCTGTTGTTCTAAAGCAGTATTGGTAACTCTTCATGACATAGTACAGCTGATAGAACTACAACGGATACTAATAGCACTTTCTTTAAAACTAAACGGTAATTTAGAATTTCTTCTTTACCACCTGAAAATGTAGACCGAGACTGTTCACGTTATGATCCTGACAAACTGCATTACTAGGTTACAAGTACATCCAGGACTTAATATCAGCTGTATAAAGCTTGTTTATTGCCAATGAAAGTGTTTCTGTATGTTCTAAAGCAGCAGTGGTAACTATTCATGACATAGTACAGCTGAAAGAACTACAACGGGCACTAATAGAACTTCCTTTAGAACTAAACACTAAATTAGGCTCTCTTCTTTACTACCTGTAAATGTAGACCGAAACTGTTCACGTTGTGATCCTGCCAAACTGCATTAGTAGGTTATTAGTATATCCAGTTCTTAATATCAGCTCTATAAAGCTTGTTTATTGCCTATGAACGTATTTCTGTATGTTCTAAAGCAGCAGTGGTAACTCTTCATGACATAATACAGCCGAAGTGTAATACAACGGGGTCTTCCTTTAGAACTAAACGTTACATTAGGCACTTTCCTTAACTACCTGAAAATGTAGACCGAAACTGTTCAGGTTATGATCCTGCCAAACTGCATTAGTAGGTTATTAGTTTATCCAGGACTTAATATCTGCTGTATAAAGCTTGTTAATTGCCTATCAACGTGTTTCTGTATGTTCTAAAGCAGCAGTGGTAACTCTCGATGACATAGTATAGCTGAAATAAACTAGAACAGGCCCTAATAGCATTTTCTTTAAAACTAAACAATAAATTAGGCTCTCTCCTTTACTACCTGAAAATGTACACCAAGACAGTTCACGTTACCATCCTGACAAACTGCATTAGTAGGTTAATAGTACATCCAGGACTTAATATCAGCTGTAAAAAGCATGTTTAGTGCCAATGAACGTGTTTCTGTATGTTCTAAAGCAGCAGTGGTAACTATTCATGACAGTACAGCTGAAAAAACTTCAACGGGCGTTAATAGTATTTCCTTTAGAACTAAACAGCAATTTAGAATCTCTTTTTTACCACCTGAAAATGTAGACCAAGACTGTTCACGTTACGATCCTGACAAACTGCATTAGTAGGTTACTAGTACATCCAGGACCTAATATCAGCTGTATAAAGCTTGTTTATTGCCAATGAACGTCTTTCTGTTGTTCTAAAGCAGTAGTGGTAACTCTTCATGACATAGTACAGCTGATAGAACTACAACGGGTACTAATAGCACTTCCTTTAGAACTAAACGGTAATTTAGAATTTCTTCTTTACCACCTGAAAATGTAGACCGAGACTGTTCACGTTACGATCTTGACAAACTGCATTAGTAGGTTACTAGTACATCCAGGACTTAATATCAGCTGTATAAAGCTTGTTTATTGCCAATGAACGTCTTTCTGTTGTTCTAAAGCAGTAGTGGTAACTCTTCATGACATAGTACAGCTGATAGAACTACAACGGGTACTAATAGCACTTTCTTTAGAACTAAACGGTAATTTGGAATTTCTTCTTTACCACCTGAAAATGTAGAACGAGACTGTTCACGTTACGATCCTGACAAACTGCATTAGTAGGTTACTAGTACATCCAGGACTTAATATGAGCTGTATAAAGCTTGTTTATTGCCAATGAAAGTGTTTCTGTATGTTCTAAAGCAGCAGTGGTAACTATTCATGACATAGTACAGCTGAAAGAACTACAACGGGCACTAATAGAACTTCCTTTAGAACTAAACACTAAATTAGGCTCTCTTCTTTACTACCTGTAAATGTAGACCGAAACTGGTCACGGTGTGATCCTGCCAAACTGCATTAGTAGGTTATTAGTATATCCAGTTCTTAATATCAGCTGTATAAAGCTTGTTTATTGCCTATGAACGTATTTCTGTATGTTCTAAAGCAGCAGTGGTAACTCTTCATGACATAATACAGCCGAAGTGTACTACAACGGGGACTTCCTTTAGAACTAAACGGTAATTTAGAATTTCTTCTATACCACCTGAAAATGTAGACCGAGACTGTTCACGTTACGATCTTGACAAACTGCATTAGTAGGTTATTAGTATATCCAGGACTTAAAATCAACTGTATAAAGCCTTTTTAATGCCTACAAACGTGTTTCTGTATGTTCTAAAGCAGCAGTGGTAACTCTTGATGACATAGTATAGTTGAAATAAACTAGAACAGGCTCTAATAGCATATCCTTTAGAACTAAACAATAAATTAGGCTTTCTTCTTTACTACCTAAAAATGTAGACCGAAACTGTTCAAGTTGTGATCCTGCCAAACTGCATTAGTAGGTTATTAGTATATCCAATTCTTAATATCAGCTGTATAAAGCTTGTTTATTGCCTATGAACGTATTTCTGTATGTTCTAAAGCTGCAGTGGTAACTCTTCATGACATAATACAGCCGAAGTGTACTACAACGGGGACTTCCTTTAGAACTAAACGTTACATTAGGCACTTTCCTTAACTACCTGAAAATGTAGACCGAAACTGTTCAGGTTATGATCCTGCATTAGTAAGTTATTAGTTTATCCAGGACTTAATATCTGCTGTATAAAGCTTGTTAATTGCCTATCAACGTGTTTCTGTATGTTCTAAAGCAGCAGTGGTAACTCTCGATGACATAAGTATAGCTGAAATAAACTAGAACGGGCCCTAATAGCATTTTCTTTAAAACTAAACAATAAATTAGGCTTTCTCCTTTACTACCTGAAAATGTAGACAAGACAGTTCACGTTACCATCCTGTCAAACTGCATTCGTAGGTTATTAGTACATCCAGGACTTAATATCTGCTGTATAAATCTTGTTTATGGCCAATGAACGTGTTTCTGTTGTTCTAAAGCAGCAGTGGTAACTCTTCATGACATCGTACAGCAGAAAGAACTACAACGGGTACTAGTAATACTTCCTTTAAAACTAAACAATAAATTAGACTCTCTTCTTTACTACCTGAAGATGAAGACCGAGACTGTTCACGTTACGATCCTGACAAACTGTATTAGTAGGTTATTAGTACATCCAGGACTTAATATCAGCTGTATAAAGCTTGTTTATTGCCAATGAAAGTGTTTCTCTATGTTCTAAAGCAGCAGTGGTAACTATTCATGACATAGTACAGCTAAAAAACTTCTACGGGCGTTAATAGTATTTCCGTTAAAACTAAACAGTAATTTAGAATCTCTTTTTTACCACCTGAAAATGTAGACCGAGACTGTTCACGTTACAATCCTGACAAACTGCATTAGTAGGTTACTAGTACATCCAGGACCTAATATCAGCTGTATAAAGCTTGTTTATTGCCAATGAACGTCTTTCTGTTGTTCTAAAGCAGTAGTGGGAACTCTTCATGACATAGTACAGCTGATAGAACTACAACGGGTACTAATAGCACTTCCTTTAGAACTAAACGGTAATTTAGAATTTCTTCTTTACCACCTGAAAATGTAGACCGAGACTGTTCACGTTACGATCTTGACAAACTGCATTAGTAGGTTACTAGTACATCCAGGACTTAATATCAGCTGTATAAAGCTTGTTTATTGCCAATGAACGTCTTTCTGTTGTTCTAAAGCAGTAGTGGCAACTCTTCATTACATAGTACAGCTGATAGAACTACAACGGGTACTAATAGCACTTCCTTTAGAACTAAACTGTAATTTAGAATTTCTTCTTTACCACCTGAAAATGTAGACCGAGACTGTTCACGTTACGATCTTGACAAACTGCATGAGTAGGTTATTAGTATATCCAGGACTTAATATCAACTGTATAAAGCCTTTTTAATGCCTATAAACGTGTTTCTGTATGTTCTAAAGCAGCAGTGGTAACTCTTGATGACATAGTATAGTTGAAATAAACTAGAACAGGCTCTAATAGCATATCCTTTAGAACTAAACAAAAAATTAGGCTCTCTCCTTTCCTACTTAAAAATGTAGACCAAAACTGTTTACGTTATGATCCTGTCAAACTGCATTCGTAGGTTATTAGTACATCCAGGACTTAATATCAGCTGTATAAAGCTTGTTTATTGCCAATGAACGTGTTTCTGTATGTTCTAAAGCAGCAGTGGTAACTATTCATGACATAGTACAGCTGCAAAACTTCAACGGGTGTTAAATAGTATTTCCTTTAGAACTAAACAGTAATTTAGAATCTCTTTTTTACCACCTGAAAATGTAGACCGAGACTGTTCACGTTACGATCTTGACAAACTGCACTAGTAGGTTATTAGTATATCCAGGACTTAAAATAAACTGTATAAAGCCTTTTTAATGCCTATAAACGTGTTTCTGTATGTTCTAAAGCAGCAGTGGTAACTCTTCATGACATAATACATCTGAAATGTACTACAACGGGCACTTCCTTTAGAACTAAACGATACATTAGGCACTTTCCTTTACTACCTGAAAATGTAGACAGAGACTGTTCACGTTACGATCCTCCCAAACTGCATTAGTCGGTTACTAGTACAACCAGGACTTAATATCAGTTGTATACAGCTTGTTTTTGCCTATGAAACGTGTTTCCGTATGTTCTAAAGCAGCTTGGTAACTCTTGATGACATAGTACAGCTGAAATTAACCACAACGGGCACTAATAGCATTTCCTTTAGAACTAAACAATAAATTAGACTCTCTTCTTTACTACCTGAAGATGTAGACCGAGACTGTTCACGTTACGCATCCTGACAAACTGCATTAGTAGGTTATTAGTACATCCAGGGACTTAATATCAGCTGTATAAAGCTTGTTTATTGCCAATGAACGTGTTTCTTTTGTTCTAAAGCAGCGGTGGTAACTCTTCATGAAATAGTGTGTAACGATTCGCCCAGTAGAAACGCGTTTTTCTGAATTGAAATCAATTCGCGCGTTCCAGCCTAGCGATTTCTACGTTACAAATTTGAATTTTTCGCCTGCGCGGCGGGCTACGTCATCAAGAGATCCCTGCTCCACGTATCCCCCACTTCGGATGCCCGAGGTGATGGTTTGATGCACGAAGCCCTAAGAAAAGCTATAAAAGCCGCTTCTCGTCCGTTCCAAGGGGCAGACTTCATTGAGACTTCATTCATACATCCTTGCATTCCCTCCCTACATTCCCTTCCTGTTCCTGTCCGGCCGTTTAAAGAGAATTTTACCTGTCCTGTCATTAGTATTTTCCGTAGCTACGATTGAACCCGAAGCCTCCATTCTTGGGGGACCGTGTTCCGAGCTAAGCTTTAATTGAACCCGTTCCCTAAATAAACAGCTTTAAGAAACGACGCCCACAAATGGGAAACCGTTTCGCTGTTTAAATTTAACACTTGAAAATATCCCGAACTAATAATTATTGAAACCGTCTCGCTGTTTAAATTTAACACTTGTAAATATCCCGAACTAATAATTATTGAAACCGTTTTCGCTGTTTAAATTTAACACCTGTAAATATCCCGAACTAATAATTATGAAATATTTCCTGGAGGACGCTAATAATTAATTATACCAAAATTTCCTGGACGACGTATTCGAAACGAGGGGTTTAACCAAACCAGGCCGTTTCATATGTCAATTTGGCAATGCAAAAATAAATCCCGCGTCAATACACGATTTGCTTGGCCCAGAAGGCCACTGTAAGAGTGAACTTAATTTCTGTTTGACTGCAGAATTGTACTCACCGTACTAAACAGCCCCTATCGTAACCTGGAGGATCGGCGACAACATCGTGGCCGTGGATCGCCACCACGAAGAGGAGCTCCAGCTGGATTGGCGCCGTCAACGGCCCTCTTCCTGCCGCAACACATACAAACACTCCACCGTATCCACGAGGATTACACCGCTGACACGGAGTCGTAAGGCGAAAACAAAAATATTCGAAATTAACCTATCTTTGCAGTTACACGAGGTTCCAACACCGAAAGTGACATCCGAGTCTAGAAGTTGGTACCACTGCAAAATACTTTGGGCAATTTCGACTTCGCGGTCAGTGGCGTCCCGTCGATTTCTGCAGAGGGCGGCCCGTCGGACCTTCGATACATAAATGTAGAACGGGTTGCCGAGACGTAAAGAACAGGCGACTGGGTGCCCATCCTAATTAATTAAACGCATTGTAAAATACTTTATATTTGATTTCTTAAGAACAAAACCTATGTTTGTAAATACTGAATCTTATAATTAAACTGTTTAACACTATCCCAGTGTTTGCTTGCTAATATTCGAGTGTATATCTGGCTGGACTAAATTATTCTCCGACTGACAAGCTACCTGAAGGAAATTCATTAAATTCATTAGCCCCAATTAGCAGAGGGCTAGTACCGTTACAAAATGGCGCCCGAGCAGGCAACCTGAGCTCAGATATACATAGAAATTAGCAAGCACCCGCGGAAGCTCCAGAACTAGAATTTGCACCCGAGACCTGAAAAATATTTGTTTAAAATTTTGTAATATGAAAAATTTACAAAACCTGTTACAGTATAGCCGTCCAGCGAAATCTTCCGGAACCCAGAACCAGTCGGAACCAGTGATGTCCAGTATAGAATTCCGAGATCCCTATCCAAGTCCTCTCCTGTGCCCAGAAAAGATCTTTCCGAAATCCTGTGTAGTCCAGATAAGATCTTTCCAAAATCCAGTCTAGTCCGTAATCCTCCTGAACCCTCAGGGGTCAGCCTCATCAGCTGACACGGGCCTAGCGTTCCCGAGGCACCGAGCGAATCCCAGATGAAGATGATGGCCGGAATGCCAAACGTTGGCCGGAATGCCAAAAGATGGCAGAAGACAGGACAATCCAGGTGTCCGCCCGTCTAAGATGGCCGAAGACAGGACAATCCAGATGTCCGCGAGTGGAAGTCTTCGTGTGCCAGTTCCGCCGTTGTATCCAAAATTTTTCAGTCCCAGAGCCGCAGGTATCCGCATATAAGTGCCTGGTGAATCTGAAAAAGTGAGATATGTAAGTTTGTGTGAATGCCGCCATAGTTAGCATGAATGCTTACCCTGAAAGATCATCCTTTTTAAGCGTGCTCTCTGTCACCGTGAACCCGGGTGTTTGACAGGAGATGGTAGACTATAAGTCGAAGCTTGGAGGTGAAAATGCGTTTTCGGTGCCAGAATCCTGAGTCGTGTATGCTGTTTTCTGGAAAGTGTACGCTGGTTCCCGCAGCCTCTGCAATTTCCTCTAGTGAGATTGTTGTGTGAAAAAAAGGTTATCCTGCAACCCTGAATTCTTTCGCAGACTTAGAATCTCCTAGTGTGAATGTAGGTCGATACCGCGACCATTGCATTTATTCAGAGATGAATTCGCTCCAGAGAACCCCGCTAGTGTGATTACGTTGATACCGCAACTGTGTCCACTTCGTGAGTTTGAAACTCTTCGCTGAATCCAGATAAGCGATAGAGTGTGTTCCAGATGAATGCATTTGTGACAGTGCGATTCCCGAATGAATGCAACTGTGAATCCGCTCCGTGAGTTTGAAGCTCTTCGCTTAATCCAGATAAGCGTTAGAGAGTTGAGTGCACCTGTAACAGAGCGATCGATTTTAAAATGCGATAAGTGTGATTGAAAGTACTGACCGTTCTCCTTCTGAAGCGTACTTTTACCCCCGTAAACCGGCCAACAGTAAAAGTTTGTAGGTATACCGAAGCTTGAAGGAGAGAATGTGGAAAAGAAGTCGTTTTTTTTCTGTACCAGTGCCTGTAAGTTTAATCCTGTGTACCTGTTTCCTGGATATTGTACGCCGGTCTCCGGGCCCCATGCATTTCTCCCCAGTTGAAAAGTTGTGTGAAAGTGTATTGCCCTGAAACCTGAATACTTTCACATGTTTAAATATTCCCAGAATGTAGCCAGAAAGATATGAATGTTTTCTGTGTCGAGATCTCCGGGTTATCTTAACGAAGCCTTCTCCGCCGGTTTTCCTTCATTTTTCCCGAGAGGAGGATCATGTGTAACGATTCGCCCAGTAGAAACGCGTTTTTCTGAATTGAAATCAATTCGCGCGTTCCAGCCTAGCGATTTCTACGTTACAAATTTGAATTTTTCGCCTGCGCGGCCGGCTACGTCATCAAGAGATCCCTGCTCCACGTATCCCCCACTTAGGATGCCCGAGGTGATGGTTTGATGCACGAAGCCCTAAGAAAAGCTATAAAAGCCGCTTCTCGTCCGTTCCAAGGGGCAGACTTCATTGAGACTTCATTCATACATCCTTGCATTCCCTCCCTACATTCCCTTCCTGTTCCTGTCCGGCCGTTTAAAGAGAATTTTACCTGTCCTGTCATTAGTATTTTCCCGTAGCTACGATTGAACCCGAAGCCTCCATTCTTGGGGACCGTGTTCCGAGCTAAGCTTTAATTGAACCCGTTCCCTAAATAAACAGCTTTAAGAAACGACGCCCACAAATGGGAAACCGTTTCGCTGTTTAAATTTAACACTTGAAAATATCCCGAACTAATAATTATTGAAACCGTCTCGCTGTTTAAATTTAACACTTGTAAATATCCCGAACTAATAATTATTGAAACCGTTTCGCTGTTTAAATTTAACACCTGTAAATATCCCGAACTAATAATTATTGAAATATTTCCTGGAGGACACTAATAATTAATTATACCAAAATTTCCTGGACGACGTATTCGAAACGAGGGTTTAACAAACCAGGCCGTTTCATATGTCAATTTGGCAATGCAAAAATAAATCCCGCGTCCAACACACGATTTGCTTGGCCCAGAAGGCCACTGTAAGAGTGAACTTAATTTCTGTTTGACTGCAGAATTGTACTCACCGTACTAAACAGCCCCTATCGTAACCTGGAGGATCGGCGACAACATCGTGGCCGTGGATCGCCACCACGAAGAGGAGCTCCAGCTGGATTGGCGCCGTCAACGGCCTCTTCCTGCCGCAACACATACAAACACTCCACCGTATCCACGAGGATTACACCGCTGACACGGAGTCGTAAGGCGAAAACATAAAAATATTCGAAATTAACCTATCTTTGCAGTTACACGAGGTTCCAACACCGAAAGTGACATCCGAGTCTAGAAGTTGGTACCACTGCAAAATACTTTGGGCAATTCGACTTCGCGGTCAGTGGCGTCCCGTCGATTTCTGCAGAGGGCGGCCCGTCGGACCTTCGATACATAAATGTAGAACGGGTTGCCGAGACGTAAAGAACAGGCGACTGGGTGCCCATCCTAATTAATTAAACGCATTGTAAAATACTTTATATTTGATTTCTTAAGAACAAAACCTATGTTTGTAAATACTGAATCTTATAATTAAACTGTTTAACACTATCCCAGTGTTTGCTTGCTAATATTCGAGTGTATATCTGGCTGGACTAAATTTATTCTCCGACTGACAAGCTACCTGAAGGAATTCATTAAATTCATTAGCCCAATTAGCAGAGGGCTAGTACCGTTACAAGTACAGCTAAAAGAACTACAACGGGTACAAATAGCACTTCCTTTAGAACTAAACAATAGATTAGACTCTCTGCCTTAGTACCAGAAGATGTAGACCGAGACTGTTCACGTTACGATCCTGAAAAACTGCATTAGTAGGTTATTAGTACATCCAGGACTTCATATCAGGTGTATAAAGCTTGTTTATTGCCTATTAACGTGTTTCTGTATGTTCTAAAGCAGCAGTGGTAACTCTTGATGACATAGTATAGCTGAAATAAACTAGAACGGGCTAAAATTGCACATTCCTCTAGAACTAAACAATAAATTAGACTTTCTTCTTTACTACCTGAAAATGTAGACCGAAACTGTTCAGGTTATGATCTTGCCAAACTACATTAGTAGGTTATTAGTATATCCAGGACTTCATAACTGCTCTATAAAGCTTGTTTATTGCCTTTGAAGGTGTTTCTGTATGCTCTAAAGCAGTGATTCCCAAAGTGGGCGATATCACCCCTTGGGGACTTTCCTTGGCTACCTGAAAATGTAGACTAAAACTGTTCACGTTACGATCCTCCCAAACTGCATTAGTTGGTTACTAGTACATCCAGGACCTAACATCAGCTGTATAAAGCTTGTTTATTGCCAATGAACGTGTTTCTGTATGTTCTAAGCAGCGGTGGTAACTATTCATGACATAGTACAGCTGAAAGGACTACAACGGGCACGAATAGTATGTCCCTTTAGAAGTAAACAATAAATTAGAATCTCTTCTTTACCACCCGAAAATGTAGACCGAAACTGTTCACGTTACGATCCTGTCAAACTGCATTAGTAGGTTATTAGTACATCCAGGACTTAATATCGCCTGTATAAAGCTTGTTTATTGCCTATCAACGTGATATTGTATGTTCTAAAGCAGCAGTGGCAACTCTTCAAGACATAATACAGCTGAAAGGACTAGAAGCGGCACGAATAGTATGTCCTTTAGAAGTAAACAATAAATTAGAATCTCTTCTTTACCACCTGAAAATGTAGACTGAAACTGTTCACGTACGATCTTCCCAAACTGCATTAGTCGGTTACTAGTACATCCAGAACTTAATATCAGCTGTATAGAGCTTGTTTTTTGCCTCAGAACGTGTTTCCGTATGTTCTAAAGCAGCATTGGTAACTCTTGATGACATAGTACAGCTGAAATTAACTACAACGGGCACTATACCACTTCCTTTATAACTAAACAATAAATTAGACCCCTTCTTTACTACCTGAAAATGTAGACCGAGACTGTTCACGTTACGAACCTGAAAAACTGCATTAGTAGGTTATTAGTACATCCAGGACTTAATATCAGCTGTATAAAGCTTGTTTATTGCCAATGAACGTGTTTCTTTTGTTCTAAAGCAGCGGTGGTAACTCTTCATGAAATAGTACAGCTAAAAGAACTACAACGGGTACAAATAGCACTTCCTTTAGAACTAAACAATAAATTAGACTCTCTGCTTTAGTACCAGAAGATGTAGACCGAGACTGTTCACGTTACGATCCTGACAAACTGCATTAGTAGGTTATTAGTACATCCAGGACTTAATATCAGCTGTATAAAACTTGGTTTATTGCCAATGAACGTGTTTCTTTTGTTCTAAAGCAGCGGTGGTAACTCGTCATGACATAGTACAGCTGAAAGAACTACAACGGGTACCAATAGCACTTCCTTTAGAACTAACCAATAAAATAGACTCTCTTCTTTACTACCTGAAAATGTAGACAGAGACTGTTCACGTTACGATCCTGACAAACTGCATTAGTAGGTTATTAGTACATCCAGGACTTATTATCAGCTGTATAAAGCTTGTTTATTGCCAATGAACGTGTTTCTTTTGTTCTAAAGCAGCGGTGGCAACTCTTTATGACATAGTACAGCTGAAAGAACTACAACGGGCACTAATAGCACTTCCTTTAGAACTAAACAATAAATTAGACTCTCTTCTTTACTACCTGAAGATGTAGACCGAGACTGTTCACGTTACGATCCTGACAAACTGCATTAGTAATTTATTAGTACATCCAGGACTTAATATCAGCTGTATAAAGCTTGTTTATTGCCCAATGAACGTGTTTCTTTTGTTCTAAAGCAGCGGTGGTAACTCTTCATGAAATAGTACAGCTAAAAAAACTACAACGGGTACAAATAGCACTTCCTTTAGAACTAAACAATAAATTAGACTCTCTGCTTTAGTACCAGAAGATGTAGACCGAGACTGTTCACGTTACGATCCTGACAAACTGCATTAGTAGGTTATTAGTACATCCAGGACTTAATATCAGGTGTATAAAGCTTGTTTATTGACAATGAACGTGTTTCTTTTGTTCTAAAGCAGCGGTGGTAACTCTCATAACATAGTACAGCTGAAAGAACTACAACGGGCACTAATAGTATTTCCTTTAGAACTAAACAATAAATTAGAATCTCTTCAGTACTACCTGAAAATGTAGACCGAGACTGTTCACGTTACGATCCTGACAAACAGCATTAGTAGGTTATTAGTACATCCAGGACTTAATATCAGCTGTATAAAGCTTACTTATTGCCAATGAACGTGTTTCTTTTGTTCTAAAGCAGCGGTGGTAACTCTTCATGAAATAGTACAGCTAAAAGAACTACAACGGGTACAAATAGCACTTCCTTTAGAACTAAACAATAAATTAGACTCTCTTCTTTAGTACCTGAAGATGTAGACCGAGACTGTTCACGTTACGATCCTGACAAACGGCATTAGTAGGTTATTAGTACATCCAGGACTTAATATCAGCTGTATAAAGCTTATTTATTGCCAATGAACGTGTTTCTTTTGTTCTAAAGCAGCGGTGGTAACTCTTCATGAAATAGTACAGCTAAAAGAACTACAACGGGTACAAATAGCACTTCCTTTAGAACTAAACAATAAATTAGACTCTCTTCTTTAGTACCTGAAGATGTAGACCGAGACTGTTCACGTTACGATCCTGACAAACGGCATTAGTAGGGTTATTAGTACATCCAGGACTTAATATCAGCTGTATAAAGCTTATTTATTGCCAATGAACGTGTTTCTTTTGTTCTAAAGCAGCGGTGGTAACTCTTCATGAAATAGTACAGCTAAAAGAACTACAACGGGTACAAATAGCACTTCCTTTAGAACTAAACAATAAATTAGAATCTCTTCAGTACTACCTGAAAATGTAGACCGAGACTGTTCACGTTACGATCCTGACAAAACGGCATTAGTAGGTTATTAGTACATCCAGGACTTAATATCAGCTGTATAAAGCTAATTTATTGCCAATGAACGTGTTTCTTTTGTTTCTAAAGCAGCGGTGGTAACTCTTCATGAAATAGTACAGCTAAAAGAACTACAACGGGTACAAATAGCACTTCCTTTAGAACTAAACAATAAATTAGAATCGCTTATTTACTACCTGAAAATGTAGACCGAGACTGTTCACGTTACGATCCTGAAAAACTGCATTAGTAGGTTATTAGTACATCCTGGACTTAATATCAGCTGTATAAAGCTTGTTTATTGCCTATTAACGTGTTTCTGTATGTTCTAAAGCAGCAGTGGTAACTCTTGATGACATAGTATAGCTGAAATAAACCTAGAACGGGCTCAAATAGCACATCCTCTAGAACTAAACAATAAATTAGACTCTCTTCTTTACTACCTGAAAATGTAGACCGAAACTGTTCAGGTTATGATCTTGCCCAAACTACATTAGTAGGTTATTAGTATATCCAGGACTTCATAACTGCTCTATAAATCTTGTTTATTGCCTTTGAAGGTGTTTCTGTATGCTCTAAAGCAGTGATTCCCAAAGTGGGCGTTTATCACCCCTTGGGGGACTTTCCTTGGCTACCTGAAAATGTAGACTAAAACTGTTCACGTTACGATCCTCCCAAACTGCATTAGTTGGTTTACTAGTACATCTAGGACTTAATATCAGCTGTATGAAGCTTGTTTTATTGCCAATGAACGTGTTTCTGTATGTTCTAAAGCAGCAGTGGTAACTATTCATGACATAGTCAGCTGAAAGGACTACAACGGGCACGAATAGTATGTCCTTTAGAATTAAACAATAAATTAGAATCACTTCTTTACCACCTGAAAATGTAGACTGAAACTGTTTACGTTACGATCTTCCCAAACTGCATTAGTCGGTTACTAGTACATCCAGAACTTAATATCAGCTGTATACAGCTTGTTTTTTGCCTAAGAACGTGTTTCCGTATGTTCTAAAGCAGCATTGGTAACACTTGATGACATAGTACAGCTGAAAGAACTACAACGGGTACTAATAGCACTTCCTTTAGAACTAAACAATAAATTAGACTCACTTCTTTACTACCTGAAAATGTAGACCGAGACTGTTCACGTTACGATCCTGAAAAACTGCATTAGTAGATTATTAGTACATCCAGGACCTTAATATCAGCTGTATAAAACTTGTTTATTGCCAATGAACGTGTTTCCTTTTGTTCTAAAGCAGCGGTGGTAACTCTTCATGACATAGTACAGCTGAAAGGACTACAACGGGTACTAATAGCACTTCCTTTAGAACTAAACAATAAATTAGATTCACTTCTTTACTACCTGAAAATGTAGACAGAGACTGTTCACGTTACGATCTTGACAAACTGCATTAGTAGGTTATTAGTACATCCAGGACTTAATATGAGCTGTATAATGTATTGTTATTGCCAATGAACGTGTTTCTTTTGTTCTAAACCAGCAGTGGTAACTCTTCATGACATAGTACAGCTGTAAGAACTACACGGGTACTAATAGCACTTCCTTTAGAATTAAACAATAAATTACACTCTCTTCTTTACTACCTGAAAATGTAGACAGAGACTGTTCACGTTACGATCCTCCCAAACTGCATTAGTCGGTTACTAGTACAACCAGGACTTAATATCAGTTGTATACAGCTTGTTTTTGCCTATGAACGTGTTTCCGTATGTTCTAAAGCATCTTGGTAACTCTTGATGACATAGTACAGCTGAAATTAACCACAACGGGCACTAATAACATTTCCTTTAGAACTAAACAATAAATTAGACTCTCTTCTTTACTACCTGAAGATGTAGACCGAGACTGTTCACGTTACGATCCTGACAAACTGCATTAGTAGGTTACTAGTACATCCAGGACTCAATATCAGCTGTATAAAGCTTGTTTATTGCCAATGAACGTGTTTCTTTTGTTCTAAAGCTGCGGTGGTAACTCTTCATGAAATAGTACAGCTAAAAGAACTACAACGGGTACAAATAGCACTTCCTTTAGAACTAAACAATAAATTAGACTCTCTGCCTTAGTACCAGAAGATGTAGACCGAGACTGTTCACGTTACGATCCTGAAAAACTGCATTAGTAGGTTATTAGTACATCCAGGACTTAATATCAGGTGTATAAAGCTTGTTTATTGCCTATTAACTTGTTTCTGTATGTTCTAAAGCAGCAGTGGTAACTCTTGATGACATAGTATAGCTGAAATAAACTAGAACCGGCTAAAATAGCACTTCCTCTAGAACGAAACAATAAATTAGACTTTCTTCTTTACTACCTGAAAATGTAGACCGAAACTGTTCAGGTTATAATCTTGCCAAACTACATTAGTAGGTTATTAGTATATCCAGGACTTCATAACTGCTCTATAAAGCTTGTTTATTTCCTTTGAAGGTGTTTCTGTGTGCTCTAAAGCAGTGATTCCCAAAGTGGGCGATATCACCCCTTGGGGACTTTCCTTGGCTACCTGAAAATGTAGACTAAAACTGTTCACGTTACGATCCTCCCACACTGCATTAGATGGTTACTAGTACATCCCGGACCTAATATCAGCTGTATAAAGCTTGTTTATTGCCAATGAACGTGTTTCTGTATGTTCTAAAGCAGCAGTGGTAACTATTCATGACATAGTACAGCTGAAAGGACTACAACGGGCACGAATAGTATTTCCTTTTGAACTAAACAATAAATTAGAATCTCCTCTTTACCACCTGAAAATGTAGACCGAGACTGTTCACGTTAAGATCCTGCCAAACTGCATTAGTAGGTTACTAGTACATCCAGGACTTAATATCGCCTGTATCAAGCTTGTTTATTGCCAATGAACGTGTTTCTGTATGTTCTAAAGCAGCAGTGGTAACTATTCATGACATAGTACAAATGAAAGAACTACAACGGGCACTAATAGTATTTCCTTTTGAACTAAACAATAAATTAGAATCTCTTCTTTACCACCTGAAAATGTAGACCGAGACTGTTCACGTTACGATCCTGACAAACTGCATTAGTAGGTTACTAGTACATCCAGGACTTAATATCGCCTGTATAAGGCATGTTTATTTCCAATAAACGTGTTTCTGTATGTACTAAAGCAGCAGTGGTAACTCTTAAAGACAATATATAGCTGAAACAAAATAGAACGGACGCTAATAGCACCTCCTTTAGAACTAAACAATAAATTACTCTCTTTTTTACTACCTGAAAATGTAGACCGAAACTGTTTAGGTTCTGATCCTGCCAAACTGCATTAGTAGGTTATTAGTATATCCAGGATTTATTATCGCCTGTATAAAGCTTGTTTATTGCCAATGAACGTGTTTCTGTATGTTCTAAAGCAGCAGTGGTAACTATTCATGACATAGTACAAATGAAAGAACTACAACGGACACTAATAGTATTTCCTTTAGAACTAAACAATAAATTAGAATCTCTTCTTTACCACCTAAAAATGTAGACCGAGACTGTTTACGTTACGATCCTGACAAACTGCATTAGTAGGTTATTAGTACATCCAGGACTTAATATCGCCTGTATAAAGCTTGTTTATTGCCTATCAACGTATTTCTGTATGTTCTAAAGCAGAAGTGGTAACTCTTGATGACATAGTATAGCTGAAATAAACTAGAACGGACACTAATAGCACTTACCTTAGAACTAAACGATAAATTAGACTCCCTTCTTTACTACCTGAAAATGTAGACCGAGACTGTTCATGTTACGATCCTGACAAACTGCACTAGTTGGTTATTAGTACATCCAGGACTTAATATCAGCTGTATAAAGCTAGTTTATTGTCAATGAACTTTTTTCTGTTGTTCTAAAGCAGCAGTGGCAACTGTTCATGACATAGTACAGCTGAAATGTACTACAACGGGCACTTCCTTTAGAACTAAACAATAAATTAGAATCTCTTCTTTACCACCTGAAAATGTAGACCGAGACTGTTCACGTTACGATTCTGACAAACTGCATTTGTAGGTTACTAGTACATCCAGGACTTAATATCGTCTGTATCAAGCTTGGTTTTGCCTATGAACGTGTTTCCGTATGTTC
Source organism: Agriotes lineatus (assembly GCA_940337035.1). Classification (NCBI taxonomy): domain Eukaryota; kingdom Metazoa; phylum Arthropoda; class Insecta; order Coleoptera; family Elateridae; genus Agriotes; species Agriotes lineatus. Next base: position 118,087 of record CALNHX010004559.1, read on the forward strand.
TAAAGCTGCATTGGTAACTCTTGATGACATAGTACAGATGAAATTAACTACAACCGGCATTAATAGCATTTACTTTAAAACTAAACAATAAATTAAGCTCTCTCCTTAACTACCTGAAAATGTAGACCAAGACAGTTCACGTTACCATCCTGACAAACTGCATTAGTAGGTTATTAGTACATCCAGGACTTAATATCAGCTGTATAAAGCTTGTTTATTGCCAATGAACATGTTTCTGTATGTTTTAAAGCAGCAGTGGTAACTCTTCATGACATCGTACAGCAGAAAGAACTACAACGGGTACTAGTAATACTTCCTTTAGAACTAAACAATAAATTAGACTCTCTTCTTTACTACCTGAAGATGAAGACCGAGACTGTTCACGTTACGATCCTGACAAACTGCATTAGTAGGTTATTAGTACATCCAGGACTTACACTATCAACTGTTTAAAGCTTGTTTACTACCTATAAACGTGTTTCTGTATGTTCTAAAGCAGCAGTGGTAACTCTTGATGACATTGTACAGCTGAAATTAACTACAGCAGGCACTAATAGCATTTCCTTTAAAACTAAACAATAAATTAGGCTCTCTCCTTTACTACCTGTAAATGTAGACCGAAACTGTTCAGGTTATGATCCTGCCAAACTGCATTAGTAGGTTATTAGTTTATCCAGGACTTAATATCTGCTTTATAAAGCTTGTTTATTGCCAATGAAAGTGTTTCTGTATGTTCTAAAGCAGCAGTGGTAACCATTCATGACATAGTACAGCTGAAAGGACTACAACGGGCACTAATAGAACTTCCTTTAGAACTAAACACTAAATTAGGCTCTCTTCTTTACTACCTGTAAATGTAGACCGAAACTGTTCAGGTTGTGATCCTGCCAAACTGCATTAGTAGGTTATTAGTATATCCAGTTCTTAATATCAGCTGTATAAAGCTTGTTTATTGCCTATGAACGTATTTCTGTATGTTCTAAAGCAGCAGTGGTAACTCTTCATGACATAATACGGCCGAAGTGTACTACAACTAAACGTTACATTAGGCACTTTCCTTAACTACCTGAAAATGTAGACCGAAACTGTTCAGGTTATGATCCTGCCAAACTGCATTAGTAGGTTATTAGTTGTTACGGTATTAATTCATCATATCGACATAGGTCGTATTGATTGTTCAAAAACGGGTACAAACTACAGGGTTCGCCGGCTTTACTAAAAAGAACACAGATCTTAATGTGCTGGAGCAGATTTTGTTGCTCCGATTACTCGCACTTAACGCAGTCGGGAAGGCGTGGTTCGAAAGCTCAAAGAAAACCGGCGGCACTTACCCTGATGGATTGCTTAACAGAAAAAGAAATGCCTGAGCGCCACTTGGTTCTGATTAGGGGTGGCTGACGTGTCTAGAACCAAGAACAAAACACGTAGCCTATGTAGAAGTCCTCCAAGTACGTTACTGAAAACCTCCGCCTGTTGTTCACCAAGCCTCCTCCGAGTAGCCGGGTGACCATTGTCTTTAAATCACTTACCTACAAGGCCACCGTCCACTAAAGAATAACCAAAAGACACATGGATGGCCCAAGGGCTTGGGGCTTGCTTATCAAAAAGGCGTACTTTCAGCTTTACATTGCAATTACACTCGGCCTTTGCCACACTGGATTAATTAATGACCCAAAAGGGGTTCAGAACTCAACAAATAATCAAATTGACCTCAATGGGTTTATTATTTAAAGAATTAAAGTTTACACAAATCTTTACATTGATCAATAATTACCCGGAGGTGAATTCAAGCTTAATAAAAAGAAAATTATACACCCTACATGAATATAAAAGGAGATCCCAAGCAAAGTTACCTTATGGTCTAAATATGTGGTTACACAAGGACAAAACGAAATAGATAACAGGGGTGAAGCCCCTGGTTAACAACAAGCAAATCAAAACATAAGCTTAAGCTTTAAGTGAACGGGCGCCAATATTTACGAACTCCCGGAAAACACATAACAAATATAGTCGCAACTTACTTAGGCACAAGAACACAATTGGAGTAATACATAGCTCCTACCTGATAGCTGTAAGCACGTTATTTGGGTTGGCGATAGTTAAGAACTCCGCCTCGGCGAAGGCCGGTGAGACGTTGCAGAGGTGTAGCGGGCTCCCCAAATGGGAACGAAAGGGTTGTACAGGGGCCAATTCGGTACGGAGGGCCAGAGGGTCGGTTTACCCCGACGAAGAAGGATGGCAGCCAGCGGCGGGCGACGGGTAACTTCGAACTTCAACACGGCTTCACAGAATTCGCAACAGATTTGCCGAAACTTTTTCCACTGATATGAAAAGTATTGTAGGCTTTATGGTGGACACCTTTGTTGAATATGCAAAAGGGTGCAACTTGTCTTTCCATTCCTTGCTGGAGGGCAAAAGGCCGATAGAAGGCGCCTCGCCAATAATTTGAAACCGCTTAACGAAACATCGCCCTTAGCCCGCGTACGTGAAGATCACAAAGTTCACATAACGTGGACACGAAACTACACTGCGTTCACGGAAAGTTCCCGGACCGCAGCACGCGGCCCGGGGGGGGGGGGCGACAAAACTTGCACGTTAGTTGTGGTTCACAGCTCGATGCCAATTAATTCAGACACGCGCGGTAAAAACGATGGTCACCCCGCGCCAGAATGATCTCATTCCCTCAGAACAAAGAACCTGCCAGCCTTGGAAAAGAAACAAGGAACAATTAACACGAAAACTCTAGAACCTTCGACAACCTAATCAGCGCTTTCAGCGAGCGAGGGGCGCAATTCAAGAAGCTAAGAAAAGGTATCATTTTACAATCTAATTTCCAGGAATGAAACTTCACGTCGGGCCTTGTGCAGGCGTTCGGTTCCTGCATTAAAGAATGAATTCACGGACCCAATTCGACAAATGCAACATAAACGGTGATATTTATAATATAGTTTCGAGGAAGAAATCTTACTATGGCCTTGCGCCAGCGTTCAAGAATTGGTTACTTAAGAAAACAAATATGAAGCGCAAGCATTTCAATGCCCGCCGGAACAAATTCGAATATAACTAGTACAGGGCCGTAATCAGTAAGAATTCGGGCGACAAATAAACGTAATTTTGAGCAAAACGAAAGAGGTCGAAAATGATCTAACATAGTTTATTCAGGACTAATATCTGCTGTATAAAGCTTGTTAATTTCCTCTCAACGTGTTTCTGTATTTTCTAAAGCAGCAGTGGTAACTCTCGATGACATAGTATAGCTGAAATAAACTAGAACGGGCCCTAATAGCATTTTTCTTTAAAACCTAAACAATAAATTAGGCTCTCTCCGTTACTACCCTGAAAATGTACACCAAGACAGTTCGCGTTACCATCCTGACAAACTGCATTAGTAGGTTATTAGTACATCCAGGACTTAATATCAGCTGTATAAAGCTTGTTTATTGCCAATGAACGTGTTTCTGTATGCTCTAAAGCAGCAGTGTTAACTATTCATGACATAGTACAAATGAAAGAACCACAACGGGCACTAATAGTATTTTCTTAGAACTAAACAAATAAATTAGGCTCTCTCCTTTCCTACTTGAAAATGTCGACCGAGACTGTTCACGTTACGATCCTGACAAACTGCATTAGTAGGTTACTAGTACATCCAGGACCTAAACATCAGCTGTATAACGCTTGTTTATTGTCAATGAACGTATTTTCTGTTGTTCTAAAGCAGTAGCGGTAACTCTTCATGACATAGAGCTGATAGAACTACAACGGGTACTTCCTTTAGAACAAATGATACATTAGGATCTCTCCTTTACTACCTGTAAATGTAGACCGAAACTGGTTACGTTACGATGCTAACAAACTGCAATAGTAGGTTATTAGTATATCCAGAACTTAGTATCACCTGTGTACAGCTTGCTTATTGTCTATGAACTTGATTCTGTATGTTCTAAAGCAGCAGCGGTAATCTCTCACGACATGTACAGCTGAAAGAACTACAACGGGCACTAATAGCACTTCCTTTAGAACTACACAATAAAATAGGCTCTCTCCTGTACTACCTGATAATGTAGACCAAAACTGTTTTCGTTACGATGCTGACAAACTGCAGAATAGTAGGTTATTAGTATATCCAGGACTTAGTATCACCTGTGTACAGCTTGCTTATTGTCTATGAACGTGTTTCACTATGTTCTAAAGCAGCAGTGGTAAACTATTCATGACATAGTACAAATGAAAGAACTACAACGGGCACTAATAGCACTTCCTTTAGAACTAAACAATAAATTAGACTCTCTTCTTTACTACCTCAAAATCTAGACCGAGACTGTTCACGTTACGATCCTGAACAAACTGCATTAGTAGGTTATTAGTACATCCAGGACTTAATATTAGGCTGTATAAAGCTTGTTTATTGCCAGTGAACGTGTTTTCGTATGTTTCTAAAGCAGCAGCGGTAACTTTTTATTCCATAGTACAGCTGATAGAACTACAACGGGGCACTAATTGCACTTCCTTTAGAACCTAAACAATAAATTAGGCCCTCTTCTTTACTACCTGAAAATGTAGACCGAGATTGTTCACGTGACGATCCTGAAAAACTGCATTAGTAAGTTATTAGTTCATCCAGGACTTAATATCACCTGTATACAGCTTGTTTTTGCCTATGAACGTGTTTTCGTATGTTCTAAAGCAGCAGTAGTAACTTTTTATTATATAGTACAGCTGATAGAACTACAACGGGCACTAATAGCACTTCCTTTAGAACTAACCGATACATTAGGCTCTCTCCTTTACTACCTGAAAATGTAGACCGAAGCTGTTCACGTTACCATCCTGGCAAACTGCATTAGTAAGTTATTAGTTCATCCAGGACTTAATATCACCTGTATAAAGCTTGTTTTTGCCTATGAACGTGTTTCCGTATGTTCTAAAGCAGCATTGGTAACTCTTGATGACATAGTGCAGCTGAAATTAACTACAACGGGCACTAACAGCATTTCCTTTAAAACTAAACAATAAATTAGGCTCTCTCCTTTACTACCTGAAAATGTAGACCAAGACAGGTTATGTTACCATCCTGACAAACTGCATTAGTAGGTTATTAGTACATCCAGGACTTAATATCAGCTGTATAAAGCTTGTTTATTGCCACTGAACGTGTTTCTGTATGTTCTAAAGCAGTAGTGGTAACTATTCATGACATAGCACAGCTAAAAGAACTACAACGGGCGCTAATAGTATTTCCTTTAGAACTAAACAATAATTTAGAATCTCTTCTTTACCACCTGAAAATGTAGACCGAGACTGTTCACGTTACGATCCTGACAAACTGCATTAGTAGGTTACTAGTACATCCAGGACTTAATATCAGCTGTGTAAAGCTTGTTTATTGCCTATCAACGTGTTTCTGTATGTTCTAAAGCAGCAGTGGTAACTCTTGATAACATAGTGTAGCTAAAATAAACTAGAACGGGCGCTAATAGCACTTCCTTTAGAACTAAACAATAAATTAGACTCTCTTCTTTACTACCTGAAAATGTAGACCGAGACTGTTCACGTTACGATCCTGACAAACTGCATTAGTAGGTTACTAGTACATCCAGGACTTAATATCAGCTGTATACAGCTTGTTTATTGCCAATGAACGTATTTCTGTTGTTCTAAAGTAGTAGTGGTAAATCTTCATTACATAGTACAGCTGAAAAAACTACAACGGGCACTAATAGCATTTCCTTTAGAACTAAACAATAAATTAGACTCTCTTCTTTACTACCTGAAAATGTAGACCGAGACTGTTCACGTTACGATCCTGACAAACTGCATTAGTAGGTTACTAGTACATCCAGGACTTAATATCAGCTGTATACAGCTTGTTTATTGCCAATGAACGTATTTCTGTTGTTCTAAAGTAGTAGTGGTAACTCTTCATGACATAGTACAGCTGAAAGAACTACAACGGGTACAAATAGCACTTCCTTTAGAACTAAACAATAAATTAGGCTCTCTCCTTTACTACCTGAAAATGTAGACCAAGACAGTTCACGTTACCATCCTGACAAACTGCATTCGTAGGTTATTAGTACATCCAGGACTTAATATCAGCTGTATAAAGCTTGTTTATTGCCTATTAACGTGTTTCTGTATGTTCTAAAGCAGCAGTGGTAACTCTTGATGACATAGTACGTACAGCTGAAATGAACTACAACGGGCATTTCCTTTAGAACAAAACGACACATTAGGTTCTCTCCTTTACTACCTGAAAAGGTAGACCGAAACTGTTCATGTTACGGTGCTGACAAACTGAATTAGTAGGTTATTAGTATATCCAGGACTTCATATCTGATCTATAAAGCTAGTTTTTTGCCTATGAAGGTGTTTCTGTAGCTCTAAAGCAACAGTGGCAACTCTTCGTGACCTAGTACAGCTGAAACGGGCACTTTCTTTAGAACTAACCGATACATTAGGCTCTCTCCTTTGCTACCTGAAAATGTAGACCGAAACTGTTCACGTTACCATCCTGGCAAACTGCATTAGTAAGTTATTAGTTCATCCAAGACTTAATATCACCTACATCTGTATACATACAGCTTGTTTTTCCTATGAACGTGTTTCCGTATGTTCTAAAGCAGCATTGGTAACTCTTGATGACATAGTACAGCTGAAATTAACTACAACGGGCACTAATAGCATTTCCTTTAAAACTAAACAATAAATTAGGCTCTCTCCTTTACTACCTGAAAATGTAGACTATGACAGTTCACGTTACCATCCTGACAAACTGCATTAGTAGGTTATTAGTACATCCAGGTCTTAATATCAGCTGTATAAAGCTTGTTTATTGCCACTGAACGTGTTTCTGTATGTTCTAAAGCAGTAGTGGTAACTATTCATAACATAGCACAGCTAAAAGAACTACAACGGGCGCTAATAGTATTTCCTTTAGAACTAAACAATAATTTAGAATCTCTTCTTTACCA